>VWZG01008543.1:924827-959234 GCA_013396735.1 Grallaria varia
CCCAAAGACTAAAAATCTGATGATCCATGATTACCAGAGAGATGGTGTCTAAGATCTGAATGAAACATTCACCAGATGCCAAATATGCCAGGGGCTTATCTTAAAATAAGGCTTTACCCTATTTTCTTCTGTTGACACCATCACCTTGATAACTTATAATTTCTATTATACATATATATATTCCATTCTTTTACTTTTCATGTTGGAAAGTTTAATCAACATTGATATTTAGAGATAAGACTCAGCTGACCACTTTGCAGTTCATAAGTTCTACTAGGTTTCAGTAGGAGTGTTTTACAAATTTATATATATATTTCACTGAATTTTGCGTGCTAGACAGTTTGAGGTCATGTTCTGTAAGTTTGCCAAAAAGCAGAACCAGTATCAAAGTAGAAAGTGCCCAGCTTCCTGTTCACTTTGTAGTAGGTTTGCATTTTCAAAGTGCAAATCATAAGTGAAAAAAAAATGGATGAAATCAGCCAGAATTACTTTTGTAAAACAACAAATTAGACACAGAATTTACACTATAAGGACAAAGGAAAAAAAAGGAAAGGGAAAAATGAGAGGGTTGACAGGCTTTCCTTATTTTGAAAAAAAGGGAAGTACAGCATAAGTCCTCTTAGAATTCATCTCTAGAAAAGTTTAAGGTAAGTACTATGCTTGTCTTTATGAAATGCATCTTACTGAAAGAGAACAAATAGAGAGACTTGATTTGCAAATGCTGGGAAACTACAAGCAAAGCAAATGGGCAAAATGCAGAGCATAGGTTCCAAGTTCCTGAAACTAAAACTGATTTTAACTATTGCCCACTGTAGGTACCTGCGCTTTCCAGTTGTTTACAAGCCTAGCAATGTGAAACTTGGACACTACCTACACTGGAACGAGTTCATCTGCCCAGATGAACCAGCACAGCTCCAGTAAAGTAATAGAGCCAAATGAGTTTAGAGCCACTGGGGACTTGGTCTCATGCTGTGACAATCAGAAAAGGACAGGTTTTTTTCCCAATTATCTTTGGAGGCTTGACCATGCCACCCTTGTGGACACTTTCTCAGAATTGGTACCATTGGTCACGTTATTTGTTCAGGCAGAGATTGCAGCAAAGCCTGACAACACCCCCAGCCCCGCAGAGGCTTTGCCCAGCGTGGGTGGCAGCAGAGGTCTCTCCCAGCCTCCCTGACAGCAGCAGCCAGCAGGGCAGGGAGAAGCATTTGCCCACAGGCTTTGCAGGTGCCAGTGGAGGAGGACAGAGAGGCGAGGGCTGTCAGCTCCTGTCAGGCACCACTGGTCATTCCCTTCCCTCCCTCTTTGCTCTGTGAGCAGTGGCTGAGTGGCATTTCATGCCCTGTGTGCCATGGCAGGGTCACACTGTGGCACCATAGTGCAGCTGCAGGAGGCAGAAGTGGGAAGAGAGGGAAAGAGCAAGCTGCTTTTGTGCAGCGTGGCCACTCTAGTCACCCAGGCCTGACGCATGAGGACCTGGCATTCCCATTTCTGCTCCCAAGCAGTCAACCAGGAGCAGTCATCTCCAGTGCAACCTCCTGGGACTCAAGAGGCAGCCGTCTGACCATATGCTGATCTTGTCTGGAGCCTCAGCCACAGAATTCAGATATTTTCCCTGAGTAAACCAAGCAAGTTTCTTCCCTTTTTCACAAGGGTTTTGCAGCTTCTTAGTCAGGCTTTGTTTAACTTACACAGAGAAAAGGGCTATGTTTTTCCTTTTCAGCAAAATATACATCATCTAAAACTTTTAAATGCATTCACATGCATTAATCATTCTACAGCAGATGCAGGTTGTAGAAACCCTCAGTATGACTCCTAAAATCAGAAGTTATAAGCAGGTGAAGACAGGCTTTTCTTCCACAAAGCCATCCATCCAGTTGATGGGCAGCACTACCAGCTCTCCTCAGAAGTCCCAGTCCTTTCAGTCTACTTATATTTCATTTCATATGTATTGGGCCAAACCACATTATTTTATGCTTCAATCACTCATGTCAATTCTTATTCACAAGTCGAACAGTCCTTTTAGCAAAAGGGAAGTTTGCAGTCTGGGACACACACTGAATATTTAACAATCAGAATCAACCCAAGCAAAACCATGAAAACAGTCGAAGTGCTGCAATCTCCTGGCACTGTGTTCAGAGCAGGACTTCATGGGAAAGCAGCCAGAAATGCTCCCTGAGCACCACAGCTCCGAGCGGGCACAGGGGGCAGCGGAATGCCAATGCCATGGGGCAGGTGGTGCTGCAGGAGCTCCGCCTGTGAAACGCTGCTCAGATCACAGGAGGTCAACCTTTCACTCGGCAACCACAGCTTTGGCCCGTGTACCTCCCGGTCCTCAGAGATTCCACTTCTAAGACCCAAGTCCGCACAGCCCAAGCCATGTTCACTGTGTGACATCTTGGCCGCTCTTGCCTCAGACCTGTTTATCTCTGTTTTCCTTTCTTGCCTAAGGAATCGGACTGAATGCTTTCCCAGTAATGGGACTTTCGAGAGCTTGCTTTCAAACAACTAATAAAATTCAAACCAAGTCTTCCTGCTTTGTTTCTTTGGTACAATATTCCCACTTCAGCTCCTGCCAAAGCTCCCCTCCCACGGCAGGCAAGAGTTTCTTCCCAACCATCTTCCTCCCATACATTAATTAAGCATTACTCCCAGGTCTGTGCTTGCAGCAGGCTTTCTTTTCACTGACCACAAGGTAACTGTACACAGATTGTCAGCCAAGGTCTCTTGCTCAGTGGTTTTTTTAACTCCACTGAGGGAGTTCAGGTTTACAGAGGTTCTGCTGTGCCTACGACATTATAATATACACAGTACACTGCAAATACTCTGCTCAAACTTGAGCAATATTAGCACATATAATTAGAAAACCCTAATATTACTATGTCGAAGAATTAGAAAATAATGTATAATCCAAGGATTTTTTTTTTTGTCTTGCCCTTTTTACCCTCTAGGTGTTACAATTAATTATACTGTGTTTTTTGTTTTGCAAGTATTATTACAGTTAATGATGATTAGTGTAGATAATTTTGTTAGGTTTTGTTTTCTAGCTTAGGGGTATCTTTTTAATTCTAAAGTGTTGATTGTTTCTTATCTAACTTTGAAAATGAGATTAGATACATTTAAAATGATGTTTCTTGTATTGTTGAACTATGTAAATTTATATGGTAATTTAAAATCTGATAAGCTATGAGTGGCATAAGATCATGTAATAAAGCAATCACAGCAGTTGACACTTCAGAGAATTAAATTGAATCTTGCTTTAAAAAGAGAGACAAAAAATATGCACCACTGCATGCTGGGGACCAAAGCACTGGGGGAAACATTTAGGGCTAGAGAATCATTACTTAACTTACAAGCAGTGCCCTCATTTTCTCTGCATGACTGGACAGGTGCATCCATTATGTGTTATTTCAGAAGGAAGAATAAAGGAAATAAATGGCCAAATACCAGGAGCTGCCTAGAATGAGTCTGACTCGCTGAAGAGTTCTGTGATGGGACTTGGATTACAGGCTTCTAATGCAGTTCCCTTTATGTGCTTTTGCAGAGGCATGGATGGGAGAATAATAAGGCAGGAGTGCCCCCAGTCCAGCAGATACAGTTTCTTCTAGAGGAAATTCAAATTCTCCTCACAGGTAAGGCAAAGGAAAAACAACCCTTTTGCCTTCTGATTTAAAGGCAGCTTCTAAACCAACATTGGAAATTGAATTATGCATAAGAACTCTGCACAGAGATACCCTCTTCAGCATATATGAAAAGGAAGCAAGAAGTGAAACGGGTGCTTTTAAGAAAGGCTGATGCCTCTGGGGACTGTTAGGAGGCACATAATTTGGCAGGATGGGAAGCTGCACGCTGATTTTCTTCTTACAAGAAGTCACCCCAGTATACATTCTTAGGATGTTAACTCGGGGCTGTCATGCTGCAGATGAAAAGTGGTAGGACAGAAGGGGCTGAAAGTACAGACCAGAGCATGCCAGGAGAAAGGTCTGTGTGAACCATTGCTGTTGCATGTGGGAAACTTGATCTTAGAGCCTGCAAAGACTACAGCTGCTCTAAACTGGCCTGGGCAGCACAGTGACACCATGGCATCATCACCCTCAGGCACCCACTCAAACATCCTCCTCCCCCAGGGAAGGGGACCAATCCCTCTACTCACCAAGTCAGAGCTTCAGAGGGAGCTGGCTCCAATAACAAGCCCTCATTAATTACCCTCTGGCACAGCCAAAGCATGTCATTCAGAGGGCAGACTGGTGACTGCAGAAAGCCACAGTCACAATGCATGACTTTCCTAGAACACATATTAGGGGGGCTTTGAAAGTGTCATTATGATGGCAGAGGAAGGGATGGGCTGTGCCTTGTATAAATGATCTCATTTTTAGCGAGACAAAACCAAAATACAAATTCATAAGTCAAACCACTGTCCATTTAAGAGCAGCTGAGTCTCAGTCTGAAAAGCAGAGCTGTGATCTAGTTGTTTTAGTTATGCAATCCATATTTTATGACCAAACTGTGATCACACACTATTATAATCATTGTTCTTGCAGATTTTACATCTGAATAGTAGACACTGCTGTATCATCAGGCAGCTGAGCCACAACACAAGACACATCCCTTTCCTGGCTGCACAGCATGATTATCCATCTGAAATAAAGATGATGCAAACCCTGGATCAAAGTAGGTGATGGAGATCCTTTACCCTGGCACGTGGTCATCCTGAGTTAGAAAGCAGAGCTCTCACAAGAACCAAAATATTAGATTCACCTTTGTTTTTAGAGGAAAATTTTATGGCATTTCCCACTCTCCTTTTCACTTCTAAAGTCTTTTTTGTGTCTTGAATAATTTGAAAGAGGGCCTGGAAAGTATTTCTGAACTGTGGAGGAATCCATGTGCTCCCTATTTGCTTTAACTCAAGAATTAATCTAGAATCACAAGCATTGCAAGAGATAAATTAAAAAAAACCACAAACAAACAGAAAAAAAACAAACAAAAACCCCAAAAAAGCATATTTTCTATGCCTGAAAGAGTTTAAATGCTTCTGTGCTGCTATCCTCAGTTAACTGCAGTTTTGAGGTTCGAATGCTTCTTCCTAACAGCAAATGCTAACACAGTGTTTTACCAGAGCAAATTCTGGCTTCTAACAGCTCAGATCTGCCAGTGAGAGACTGGTTAGCAAACAATTTAGTTCTTGGCTTCTCCTGCACCTTGCATCCCCTTGTGCTGGGCTCCTGGCACCGCTGTGCGTCTGCTCCTCTGAGCAATACCCTTACCTTGTTCTCCTTTTGTCCTCTGGCCACCTCTTGCTCCACCCTCCCCATACACACCCCCTCTGCCTCCAGGTAGTCCCACTGCTCATTGTGGCACACAAGCCTCACACCCTCCCTCCAAAAACCATCCTGATGACAACGTATTGCATTCAGGCAAGGGGTGACCACCAGACACCTGCCTCCCACCTTAGCCTCTTCCCAATACAAAATAGAGCGAGCAAATAAAAACAAGATCCTTCCTCATAGTCCCAAATAGGTTGTGAGCATCCAAAAAGATAAAAGACTTCTAGCAGAAAACCCAGAAGAAAGAAGTAAATGCTACCCAGAAAGAGATAAGCCTCAGCTCTTAAATCACTTAATGCTTTCCCTGAAGTCACAGATCCACCATGGACCAGGGAAGTCAAATCTAGTCTGCTCCAAGGGATGAAGCAAGGAGGGGCACTACAGGCAGGAATCAACTTCCTATCGTGCCCTTTCATCTTTAGCAATCCTCGTTTCTTGTCTTACACATCTGTGCCATAGACTGCAGTGACTTTAATACCAGAGATTTGTGCAGGATTTCTCTGTGCCAAACCCACAGCAATGAACTGTTCTAACCATTTCTGGGAAATCTTTTTCTATCCCACTCCACCCCCATCAAATTCTCCTAATAGTATCAGCTAAACAAAGCTGCATAAATCCACTATAAATCAGCTGGTTTGCTCTAACTCAGGCTTGTAATTCTTTAACATTATTGTGTATTCATACTACTCTAACTTGGCCAAGCAGCAAGTACTATCTGTTAATAAAATGGCTTTTTTGTGAGCTTCTTATAGATTATCACTGCATAACCAAGAGCAAAAACAGTTGCATCTCTTGTTCTGGCAAACAAAGAGCTAGACAAGATCCTTAGCCTAACCAAGCAACATATACTAACACCACATGCTCAAGAATATTCATAATCATGCAAATATCTTTGGCCCATTGACTGAGCTTCCGCAAGTGAACAATTAGTTTCTTCTCTATAAATTTTAATAAGCATAGGGCAAACCATCTATGATGTAGCTGTTAGCTTGCTCCTCATCTCATTATTACAGAAAAATCCATTTGGCATTTCTCAGCTTTCTCTGAATATTGTCAGAAAAAAAATTGTTCTTTGTATTCAGCAGCTTCCTTTTTGATACATTGTCATAAACAAAAGCATGCATTCATTGCTCCTCAGATTTCTCCACAGGACTCGAGAACTGAAAGTTTTGTTTGGCAGTTGTCATACTTCAGGATATTTTTCATAAGCAAATTACTCACCATTCATCAGCTTTCTGTGGATCTACTAAAAAAAAAAGGAAGTGCTTGCTCCACTTTTCATCGACACACAGATGCAACCTCATTACAGGTCCAAGGATGAGCAACTCTAAATGCCTAAACTCATAACCAACCAGCATTATGGGGAGATCCGTACTTTGAAAACAATTTGTGCAAGTAGCTAGGGAAAACTTCCCCGTGGTTATTAATTAGAGTGGGTAATTAAGACTATTAATCTTACTGATTTTTTTCCTTCTATTCACAGCAATTTATTTGGGAATAAATAACTGATCTTTTGGACAATTCTTCTATCAACCTTGAATAAGTTATTCCTTTTCATATGCAAAGTGCTTTCTCTATGGCCACTACAAACCAGAAGTAGTAAAGGAAAACAAAGCCCAATTCAAGCATCTGCATCAAAGACAACTGAAGCAATTGAAACTGCACCTGCCAGAGGTCAATTGGGACCTCTTCACTGCCCTCTCACACATTTGTCTACTCAACTGATCTCAGGCCAGACAAAAGTGACAGGTAACAAGGCAGAAAGAGGAATTCCCTAATGTTGTCAGTGTAGGGAGCAATCTGATGCATAAGTACACTATGCTATACCTTTAGGTCTGCAATTGCCACACTGGCATGGGATTCCTGGTATTACGAAAGGAACTGTCACAGAGCTCTGCTGCCAGTTTTACAAGAGGCTAACCACTGGCTTGTTTTATATATCTGAAGGAATATTGCAACACCCAACGGCAAAATTCCTTTTGCCATCTGCATTTAGCAAAACTTTTGCTTCCGATTTGTGAATTTGTTCTTTTTTTTTCCATACAAGCCTTACCCGTCTGTAATGCTTAGCACCTTTCAGAAGCACACAAACCACTATCTGTCACAGCCAGCTGTTCCCTTCCTACACCTTCCCAAGAGAGCTCCGAATGGGGATTTTATTAGCTGGCTCAAAATGCAACAGGCCAGGTGTGGAGAGCACATGGCAGCAGGCACTCACTAATGTAGGGAAATAAACAAAAGTTCTGTGATAATTGCAGACTTCTGAATAGCACTTTATTGCTGCTACTGTACAGCAA
Organism: Grallaria varia; assembly: GCA_013396735.1. Taxonomy (NCBI): domain Eukaryota; kingdom Metazoa; phylum Chordata; class Aves; order Passeriformes; family Formicariidae; genus Grallaria; species Grallaria varia. The sequence goes on from VWZG01008543.1 coordinate 932,449, forward strand.
GAGGGGTGCACAAAACGACATTAACTGTGGCTGCATCATTCACTAAAAAAGAACCATGAAACAAGTTTGGGCACTGGACCCTGATCACTCAGACTGGCTGTTTCATAGATGCTTTATATATATATATATATTTCAACTATACCACTCCATGACACTGCCCAAGTACATTTAGAAATATACCTCACTCCAGAGGTGAAACAGATGACATTTCATAGGACACGGATTCTTTTCTCTGCAGTTGTTTATTACTAACTGAGAAGGTTCATGGTAAAGGAAAACTACTCTTGTAATAAATTAGATGTTTCCAACAGAGAAAGCCACACAAACGCTTTCCTAACAAAGTGGTCTTGGGGACCCAGAGGAATCCCAAGTTGAAGGGCCACTTAAGAACAGTTTTGGCCAATCTGCTCATGCTGTCTGGACATGACCTGGTGGATACCACACAGCCCTGGGAGGAGGGACTAGTCTTATTCAGAGTTGTATATGTAGCATGTACACTCATGCACCACCAGAGTGGATGACAATCACTCATCTGTAGATACACTTGGTGCTTTACAGATACATATTAAATCTGAGCTCCCTCTCTAAGGGTTTACACTCTGAAAAGCATTGGAAGTTCTGAAATACAATCCCAATAGCCCCAAGGCTATTTAATTTTCCTTTCAAGGTGTTGTGAATTTATACTTAGGCTCCTTCTTAAATGACCATTTTTGACCCAATGGCCCATGATGACTTCTTCAAAACAAGCTACAGTCTATCAGGCAACTTCTGTTTCGTTCACAGATCATCAATGCAATGGAATTTAACAGCTGCTCAGGAGCTATTATAGTCTTTCATGTCAATCTGGTTGTCAAGGGTGTAAAATAAATGTCAAAAATCGTCAAGAATAATTTTAATTGATATTTACTGACCATACGCAAGCAGTAAACCTTTCTGCTCTAGCTTTTGCTTCAAAGGGTAAAGCCAAAATAACTTATAACCTGGGAATTAGAGTTCCCAGAACAAATTGGTCAACACAGTAAACATCAAATACATTCTTAAGCTGTAGGAGCTTAACAGCACATTTACTCAATAAAACCCTGCTCTTCATTTCACCTGTATAAAACTAGCCAAAGAACAAAAAGAAGCTAAAAAGGAATATATTTTAAGGCTTCACATCTGGTTTACTATAGCACAAAATGCAAACCTCAAAATGTCATGAACATACAAAGTCTCAAGAACTAAAAAAGTTTCATTGTGTAGAGGAATAATTTTTACAGGGCAGGGAAAAAATAGTTTTAGGTCAGGTATATCTTTCAAATCATGAAATATAAACACATACATTCACTCATTACTGGGAAAGAAAAAGCCCTTATGAGTCAATTGAAAATTGAAAAAAAATAAAATAAAAATACTGAAAAATCTCAAATTTTAGTCTTGAAATTTAACCTTCAGAAATGCTCTAAATTTGCAGACCTCTATATTATATAAAGAACATACTTTTTAAACCTTCCAAACTCTAATTTTGCACATGAATTAAAACATGCACAAAACTACTACTCCTTTGGAGAGTGCCCTTGCCAAGCAGTGGAGCAATTGCCTCTGCCACATAAGAAAGGATTCCAAGTTTTCCTTTCCAGAAGGAAATAAAACAGAAAAATCCTTCTGCTTCCGTAAAAAGGGCCCTAATCATTGCACTCTTGGCTATGTGTTTACTGAACCTAAGACACCAGTTGACTTAAGAGTCAAGGGGAAAAAAGTTACAAATAGTTTTGTGCCCTGTGAGTTCAGGGGTGAATCTACATCCAGGCAAGTGCACAGGTAAGCCCGTCTGTACTCTGTGACAAAGAGCAAGATGAGTAATTTGTGTCCTTTAATATTTTCTCAGAACTGTTCTATATGTCATGGGAAAAATCAAATGGAAAACGGCTGCTGACCAAAAGCCTGGCTCCTTCCACTTCCAGGAAATACTTTCCCAGAGAGTGACAGGGGTGGAGTTTTCTGGTTTGTTTTTTTTGAGCATTTTTTTTTGGTGTTTTTTGTTTGGTGGTTTGTTTTTTTGGTGTTTTTTTGTTTGTTTGTTGGGGGTTTTTTTTGGTGTGTGTGTGGGTTTGTGGGGTTGGGGTTTTTTGGCTTTTTCTTTCCCCCCTCCTGTCCCAATGGATTCTGGAGATGCGTGAAAAGGAATTAGAAAAGAAGACTTGCTCCTAAAGCAGCATACAGGTAAAGGGTAAGCATCCATTCTCATTCCCTCAGGCAAAGGATGACAATACATACTAAATTACTAGATAATAGAAGTGATACTATCCACCTCCTGCACAGCTCTACCAGCAGATCACTGTTGAAGGGCAGTCTTAGTCAAGAGCTGTAAACTAAAGGTTTTAGGATGGGAGATTTGGTGGGTTGCATACAATTTGCCCCTTGGGTGTCACAGAAGGGCTGATCACATCTGCTGAGTCTTCCACTCGCTAGTAAAAGGCAGCTGTTTGTCCAGCATGCCAATTTTAAGTGGCTATCAAATGCACACCTGGCTCTGTGCATCCTACTTGAAAGAAGGAAACCCTGCCCTTGCACCTATCGGGGCACCCATCACACAGCTCTAGATGATAAATTCAGAGTTGAAAACAGAACACGCTTAATTCTCAGTTTTAGCAGTTACTTGTTTGGTTTAGACCTCATTTTCTTTGTGAGCAAGAAAAAATACTGGAAATTCAGGTTCATTGGTGGGAGACAGCATCCCTTTTGGGGAAAGCAAAGACTACTTAGGTATCAAGGCAAATTCATTAGGAGGAAACCGCAAACTGAGTCAGCGTTGCCAAGAGAACTTACTCTTACTAGAGTGAAATGAATTTGGGTCACAAGAAGAGAAATGAAAGGGGAAAACGTACATCTTCGAACAGCAACTTACAGGAAGGGATTATATACATATTTATACAAACAAATAACTGTTACATTTGAACAAATTCTTAAAGCCAAGGGTTTTTTTCCCCAGTTTTAGGGTCAGAGTATATTTTTCCCTCATCCAGGGGTGAAACTAGGACACTGCATCTAAGGCTGTTTGGGACTAGGAAAGAACAAAAATCCCCTTCAAAGTGTATCACTCAAAAGACACAATGTTAGCTATTAAAAAAAAATGTGTTTCTACTACAAGTTTTCGAAGCGTTTGTTGAAGTAGCTTGATTGTCACAGATGCATTACAAAAATATTGATCTAAATTGCCCCGTTCCCTTCCAAAGGTGAGAAATAAGTAGGAAGTTTTCCAGAGAACATTTTTCTTTTGCTGTCCTGTTACATCTCTCAGTTTGGGGAGAGGAGAGCAATCCTGCATGAAATTCCCTCTGTATCTCAAATACCTAGGCTCAAAAATGGATATCTTCTGCAAAGTAGACTGACCTTTTCAGTCTGAAGTCACAAGGAGAAATTAATAAGAAACAACAGCTGAAGACCAAGTGAAAATTCAGCATTTTCAAGTGAAAATTCAGCATTTGCACTCCTGTGCACAGGTGGACTGAAGCACTGAGTATCAGGCTGCAGATAAACCAGAGGAATCAGTAAGACACATGAACAGACAGGAGTGTAAGAAAGCTGCAAAGTGCATTTTGCTTTCAACTCCGTGAAATTTGAGTCTTCAAAACAAGCTGAGAGATGAACTTTTGCATCCCCACAAAATTAACAGGAGCCCCTCATTGTCCCATGTTTACATCCTATTTTCCCCGAAAGGACTGACTGCCTGGGAGGATTTTTTGTGCCAACCATTTGTTCCCCACTAGCCACTGTGCTCGTCAGGCAGGAAGCAGCCTTGATTAAGTTATTTGTATTCCTTAGAGGTTTGTTACTGCCTGGGCTCGCTCCGCAGTCCTCTAACCCTGACCAGGAACAGCTGAACAAATGAAAATGGTTCTGGCTGTTATATGCCATTAAGATATAATGACTGTCTTATGAGAGCACAGAACACCAGCACACATTTAGCTTGTGAGGCCAAAGCTTTTGTTGCTCCTTTTATTACACCAGTCCACCAGAAAGAGCTGAGAGGGTTTGCAGAGGTAGCTCTGATGCACAGACAGAGACCATCGACAGGACACCGAGTCCTCAACTCCTGCAGTTGACATGTTGTTCCCATTCTACTCACACTCAGCTATCAGGGGTTCCTCCCAACTGGAAACATTTCATCAGCCTTTTATAGCAGGAATCTGTGCCCAGATGAACAAATCTTGGGCTGGATGAGACTGGGCATCAGAAAAAACAAGTTTCTCCCTGAACAAACCGAGAGAGGGCTGGGCATGTACTGCAAAGATGAAAGGAGACAGCGGCTACACAACCATCTAGGACCGACCGCAGCTTCTATAGCTGACTTTCCACAAGCCCACTCTTCTCTGAAGGATTCCCTGTCTAACTTGACCAGTTTAAAAGTATTTCTAGCTCAAATATCTGTTTTCTGCATCATTGCAGGTAACAAATGAGTGCAACTGAGGAGGGGACTCTTTAAATAAAGAAGCAAAGAACTTGCCCAGTGTTCTGATACAAAAATATTATATAAATGTAGTATTTTCTATATTCTGTTACTCAGTTTACAGGTCTGGCCTGAGAAAATTTAAGATAAATCATTAAAACATACACAATAACCGGATGAAGTAGAGGAGCAAGTGCATGGCCCTGTTACGCTGTTCTAGGTTTAAGCAGTTTGAAAACACAAGCCTAAAGTTATTTCCAAAATGCTTGGCTTTTTCCTTTATTACTTTCTCTTTTAAACAGGAAAAATAATGAACAAATATTATTTAAACTCCGAACAGATTCGGGGCAATAGCTAACTCTGTAACCCATTAAAGAAAACTCTGAGGCAAAGAGTAGGATTTGGAAACTGCTAACCATCAAAACTGCATTGTTAGGTTTCCCTGCAATAGCTTGCAAGAGATTTTTCACATATAGAGTGTCATTAGGCTCATTATTTCTTGAACATTACCAATATTAGCATTATCATAATACCACCATTCATACACCTTCCTTTTTTCTGTCTATTCCTTTTCTAAACTTGCTATCCTCTTCAAAGCAAAGTTCTTATACTTAAAACCCACCTTTCTCTCGTCAGCAAAGCACTCTCAGTCTCTTCCTTCGAATCCCTCCATATAACCTACATTTCACTTAGATTGACAGTAGTGCTTTAAATGCTGTCAGCATCACACCCTATCTTACAATTTTGCTCTTATCCTGTGTATCATTCTTCTAAAAAATCAGATTCTAAATTGCTTGGGGCTTAAAGTTGCCTCTCTACTTTTCTTTATCTTAAATCATTCAAAGGGCCAAGCTCTTCCCACCCAGAGTAGTTAATTTGTAGGAGCTATGGGACTGTTTTACGGCAGCTGGAAGCACAGCCAACATTATTCTACCCATGAACTAGGAACCAGCTGAGCCCATAATATTGCACTTCCATGTTTTCCACTTCAATGGACTGTGTCACTGGCACAGGACAGGTTGGACATGGCATTTGGAATGCAGATCAAGGTCAGCTGGTGTTGCTCATTTTCAGAAAGCCATCTTGACAGAGCTGTAAATCTGCTTTAATTTATTGCAATTTTTGTAAGCCGACATTAAAAAAATATCTGGTAACTTTTATTGGTGACTCTCACATATATTGTAGTGCACTTAAAATCATACAACAAGCTGAAAATTACAAATGATGATCATGAAGCCCCAACAGCAAAGGATCTAATAGAGGCAAGTGAAACTGACACTGTGGAAAACAAGATGTTGTTTCAATGTCTGGAAAATGGGGGGATGCATACTAACTTTACAACAGCAGAGCATGGCAAGGACTATACATTCAGTACTCTAAATACAAAATGGATGCCTTCAGAAAAATAAAAAAAAAATAAATCAGTCAATGTTGAATGTGATAAAATGTTAAGCTTTTTAATAAAGAAAGAAAAGCCTTTCTTTGGTGATAATTATATGGATTTAATGGAACTTCTCCTGTCAAAATATGAAACCTAACTCACCCCAGGAGTTCTGACTATCTAAAACATACATCTTTCTCTACTCCTTTTGAAGTATCAGTATATACCAGTAAGCTTTTTAATTGACTTCTTTTTAAATATAGAAAGTCTTCATAAACATAAGATGAGCCAATTTAAAACATTGATGGTCTTTGTACTGAAGTGCTGATGAGATAAAAAGCATATCTGAATTACACAAAGCACAGACATTTCAGAAAAGGTACCCCTAAGAAATTATTAAAGCAATTTTTGCTTAGTGATTTTTTACTTCAAGCACAGAAAAGCCATTTTACACTGACTTATTGTTTCCCTAAGCCAAGTTATCACAAGGGCCTGATTTTGTAGAAAAATAGCCACATTTAGGTGAGGCACAGGAGGAGCAAGAACAGCTTTTGAACACTGTGGTGTTCTGATCATTACAACATGGAGACATTCGATTCATTGCAAGTAGCAACAGCCATGTGGCGCCTAATGTGTCCTGGTGGAGGAACAGCAGAACTCTGTGGTGGAGGACCAAAGCTTCTCTGCCTTCGTCCTGCTCTTAACCAGGTGCCTCTTGCAGGAATTGGCAGGGAAAGAAGATAAAAGTCCTCCCATCAGAGCTGCTGGGAGCTGATGTCTCCCCTCAGAAGGACCCCAGGTCAGAGTGGCATGAGCATTGTATGACACAGAGGTGACAGCTCAAATGGGAACAAAGCTCTGGTTTTTAGTTTTCAAAAACTGGCATTCACAAGGGGAAAAAAATCCATTGTTCAGCATCAGAGGAAAAATTAACATCTAAGTACAAATGAAAAAAAATAAAGGCCATCATTTCTTTCAATTAAAGGACACAGCAGAGGTGATTAAAGAAAAAAAGAAAAGGGATTTAATTGGGACATGCTGTTTGGAAAGTAGCTGGAGTGCTGTGAGTAGAGTGAGGACAGATGCCTTAGAGCAACTGGGCAGCACAATGTACCAGCAGCCCATTGCCAGACAAGCAGTGCACGTACACCCCAACTTCCAGCTCTGTGTTCAGCTCCTACTCTGCCTCAAAAGGAGATTAAAGCCTAGACCCTCAATAAGCTCTTAATTCCAAATATATCTCCAACACAGATTATTTATCCTGTTGTGGCTGAGCATGCACTGGTAAACCTCAAGTGCAAGAATACTGGGATATCTTGGAAGCTTGTCCAAAAATACCAACTCATTACCATTTCCTTACAGGATCCAACACCTGTAAAGGATGCTTTATGAAGTGTCGACAGCATGGATCAATATTTGAAGCTCGCTGTGCCCTTGGGATTAGCTTGTTTTCCTGTACCCGTCTGCTCTTTTTAATCTCACACTCCAAGCAAAGGGTTCATTTCTACAGCATGGAGGCTTCAGCTCCTTTCTGTACTGGGGAGTTATGAAACCGTAAAGAAATTTTAATAGAAATACCCTGGCACAGCACAGAGGTAAGGAAAAAGCTAATCAAGACACTACATCTGAGATGAAAAGTTACTGATCCTAAAAGAGAAAGGGAGTCAAGAAAGTTAGAGTTAACATTCTCTTTGATCTTTGTATGATTTCTCCATTTAATTTGCTTAAGCTTGAAAAAGGTGGACAAGGAAGAGAAGGTTTTATGAGAGAAAGGGTTTCGCAGCAATCCAATTTGGCTTGAGACTTCTGAAAAAGCATTGACTTATATACTGTAAATTTCTTTTACACTTCTTCCCCCCCTCCGCACAGTTTAACAAAAAGTGAAAAAAATATTTGATATCTATTTGGCCCTTAAAGTGCTTAGATCATCATGTTATAAAGGAGATATGTCTCCCTAAAGGTGAAAACCTTTTGCATAAGATTACTTATTAAAACCTTACAACTAAAAAATTTGTAGTTAAAATCAGCTCTGTATTGATGACTGCTAAAACAAATATATAATGGATATGCAATAGACTGATACCAAACAATGGCAATGCAGACTACGTGGGAGGTACTGAAAATGCTGTCCAGAGGATTTTTCAATGCCATATTGACACCACAGCCCCCAAAATAGCCTGCAGGTCAGACGGTCTGGATGTCTGTCTGAGGGCACTGGGGTGACCACATTTTATTGCTGCCACCCAACCCTGTGACACACAGCTTTGGGACTGACAGAGGGATCTGAGGATGAGAACAAGGTCAGCACCACAAGCCGGAGCGGTTTTCTGCCCTATAGATTGAGATGTCACCATAAACAGAGGGCTTGTGCTTTCTCCTGACCACTTGCCTTCAACTTGGCTGACTCCTCAGGTAGGAGAAATGGGGTGTAATGCAGGACTGGGCCAACACAGGGCTGTGGGGCAGTTCACTGACACTGTCCCAGCATCATGGGCCAACTACCCCAAGTACTCTGAAGAAGCAATAACCAGCTCTGCAGCTGGGCTGCTTTGCTCTCTTTTATTAAACATCTTTACAGAGGAAATGACTAACACCATCTTGTCAACTGTTTCTTCAAAAATCCTTTCGACAGCCTAATGCCAGCACAAATGCTACTATGAACATTAGAGAGGTATAATTCGATCCTCAAAGCCCCTCGATGCCTTTTCCTCCTTCAGCCTTCCAGATAAAGAGCACATCACGGGGCGTATTGTGTGCAGTTTTTTTCAGAGGAGCCAGTAAAACTGGTCCCCTGGTCACATTAAAGGTCCCAGGGTACCTCTCGTTAGCAGAGAATAAGGACTTTTTCTGTGCTTTCTTCAGCCAAGCACTCCCCTCCCAGGGCAATGCACTAAGTACCTGCCAGCTGTCTTCCATCTAGCAGAGGGAGCTGAATGCCTTTTTTTTTCCTTTTAAATTGGTAATGAAGGCCACTACACACATCTAAGCTATTAATTCAAAGACAAATGGGCCCTTCTTTGATGGAAAAATGTGAGTCTGTGAGGTAGAAATGGGTTAATAAATGTGAAAATGAACCTTCTAAGGATAACGTGCCACCATCAAGTAGCAAAACAGCTGAAGCACAGCTCTGACATCTCCTCAGGACACACAGATATCCTCATAAAACGTGGGCAGGGGAGAGACATTTGATGTCTGGCCCTACCACTTGTATTTTTAGAAGGCTGCACAACAATACCCTGACACCCCAAGGTATCTAATGGTTCAACAGTCCTGTGCCAGCTAGGTTCTGCCTCCTTTCTATGGCACACAAATCCATAAACCTGCACTGACCTGTAGTGTCAGTACGTTCCTGCCTGCAGCCCTTTTTTTCTGCTGTGTTAGAAAGCCTGACGAGACTGCTTATTGAATTTCTTCCTTTCAACATCAAAGATACTAGCCATGCTCTCCAATTATTCAATAGATTCTGCTACAGTGGAGATCACTGATTCATTTTCACTAGAGATACCCAGTCATTGTAAAGAGCAATTATAGGTAATAAGAGCCTAGCTGTTCTCAAACCTTCTTTTCTCAAACACATAGTTCAGTGATTACCAAGATAGGCAATGATCTGATACCAATAATAAAATTAATGCCTTTGGTGTCAGTTTTACCAAAATATCAATGGTTTTGCTCTGCAGACCCCGGCACTCGAAATGCAGCAGCTCTGTTTGGACTGCCTTTTGCTTTAGCTGTTCTATTTATTTCATGGTCATGCTTTTTAAGCCTCACAAGAAAGGTGTCTCTGATTCAGCTTCTTGCTGCTTGGCAGTGCTGTCTGGAGGAAAGACACAGGGACATGGGAGATGCTGAACTTCTGAGGCCAGCTCTGCCACTGGGCAGCCTCGAGCAAGATGCTTTGTCTCTGGCTTCCCATCTGTAAAATGTTCCTACTTAACTGCACACAGGGGCTGAAGATCAATTTGTTAATAGCTGTGCATTAGCGCCATGCACAGCCTTTTGAACATATAATATGTCCTAAAAATACTAACCCTTTTCACCCTTACCCACAGATTATTTTCCAGACCAAGAGATTAAAGTATTCTTTTACTAAAACTTTCCCTGAATTAAAAACTCAGTGGGAGCTACTTACTGAGCCTCATTCCTCAATAGTTGAGGTGGCAAGTCCTCTGCTTGAAGTAAAAGCTTCCCCTAACCCTTCCTTTTACAACTGTGATAAAACTAGAAGCAAAATTAGAATAGTGAGGTTCACAGTGCTCACTTCACCTTGCAGCACGAATTGTGAAGAGCAAAATGAGTATCCACCTTCTCCAGCCTTGTTTTGAATTCAAACAGATGACAAAGACTGTAGTGATGAAGATAATCACTGTCTTGAGCTGATGTTATATCTCCATTGATGGAAAGCAGCAGTATCTGTAAAGGTCCCTGCTCTAAAAAGCTATTATGTCCCACAGGCAGTTCTCATGCATTTCAAAAAAATCCTTATTTTAGCCAGACAACATGGATCCTCCATCTTTTTAAATGCTGTCCTTTCTCATCTGTAGGGCTACACTGGACACAAGTTTTCCTTGACAAGTTCGCTTTTTCTGCCTTAAAAATCAGGTTCAGGCTGACTGTGGCCATTTGCATGTTAGGTAGGAGATGAGCACAGTTCCTGCTGGAACAGGAATGGCAGCCACCACAGAGCCTTCCCAAAGCATGCACATGGGTGAATCCAAGGGGCCACACGCCTGTGCATGAAATAAATTTACATAGGACACTTCAGCTGCCTAAAGCATGTACCATTCACTCCATCCCCTGGATCTGCAAACTGTTGGACATCCCTCTTCAGGATTTCCTAGGCAGGAGCCTTAAGGAGATAAGCTTACTGGAAGGCAAGTACATGTTAGCAGAGAGTAAAGAATGAACACTCTCCTGGGAAGAGAGCATGGGTGGGTGCATTTATTCTGCCAGAAGAATTCAGATCTTGCACTCAGACCAGAGCTGCACATAGTCTGTATGCCAAGTTATCCTCTGGCTTTAGGCTGAAGCAAGTCCAATCTTTCACCAAGCCAGGAAATCTTGGCACAGCATGGAGGGCTGACTCATTCTGCTTCTAATGTCAGCAGGGGTATAGGGGAGGTATTCAAGAATGCGATACAGCTCTGCAATTTTTTATGAAATTCAATCCCACAGACCAAGGAGATTTTAGGTATGACCACTGGACACAAATCCCTGTGTTGGGACTCCACGTGGGGTCACCATTCTGGGAACTTCAGGGACTCTGCAGCACTGCCAGATGAAGAACTCCTTGCTGTGCTCTCAGCTCTGTCACCCCCAGTTTCAGCAAAGTAAGTGGCCTAGTTTGCCTATTACTATCAACTGCTCCAGCTCTGCCTTATAATTGGAATTCATATCCTGCAAGAGCTAGAGCCTGCAGCTAACAGATACAGCAAATTATTCAGCATTAACCAGCATAATCTGCACTGGTTTTCACGGTGCCCATTTCCCACTCCTCCCCAGTCACACACAAGCTCTTTCTGTGGACACGGAGGAGCACACGTGGAGCAGCCACAGCAGCTGCCAGGGTTGCTAGGGGTGGGAAGGTGTTTTTCTTGTCCACATGGTCTCTCTGCCTCATATTCTAATGCCACATCCATTCTTTTCCCACACCAGGCAGCTGTGAAGCTTTGGTAATATACCACCGGAAATCTATTTTCATCTAGCATTCAAAACATGACTGTAAATGGTTTATTGTTGTCATACTTTCAGATTACTTTAACTTCAGGAGAACTGCTTCTCTGCTCTTTATTTTTCCTGGCAGTACACAGTCTCTCACTTCCCTGTAAGGTGAGTATAGACTGCTAGTTGTCAGTGCTTGCAAGTAACCATTTAAAAGCAGGTATTTTTTGTAAGCATTTTTGTTTGTGAAGCTTCTATGACAGATTTGGAAATTGAAGCCCTTGATTTATCTACAGGCTGAGAACTAGACAGAGGCAAGGACACCACCAGCCTTAGGAATGAAATTACAAACATGTCATTACCTCCTTTAATCCGCTCTTGTTTCTGTGAAATTGCTCCAGACAATCCCAAAAATCCATGGGCTTTTACAACAACAACAAAAAACTCATTTCAAGCTATTTTCTACCCATATTATTTGAGGCCACTCACCATTCACTTGTATAAAAACAAAGGCTGGTAAATATACTGCTTTTTAACATGTTCAAGGAGGAAGGCAAGAGACCCAACCAACATACTAAGCAGTCATGTCTAAAATCCCCCTTCCCTTTTTATTTATTTCTTTTTTAAATATTAAATCTTGTTTTATTCACAGGAGAAAACTGTTTGGTAGCGAGTCACACTAGCACTCAGTTCAGGCCACATTTGGCATAACATAACATCACATCTAGCACACTGAAACCATGACTGACAGACTCTGATCAAGATTTGTGAGATGGGAGTAGCAGGGGTTATTGCAAAGCAGAAGTGAGAGGCATCAGAGGAACTCGAGTGAGAAAGTGGCAAAAAGCCCAACTCCCATTTGCCTGCTCAAACCTTTCTATTAGCTCTTCTTTTTCCACTGTACTATAGTCCTACTCAGAAATTAAAAGGATGACTACGCATATTAATTTGTGTTGTTACCCATGTGACAACATCCATAGATGCCTGAAAAGGACTCTGCTGTGATGAGAAAGGCCTGAGTGGGGGTGCAAATGGTTGTGTAAAGTATAGCCCCTTTCTTGAGCCAGCCCCTAAGTTGATGCTGGCAATAGCAGCAACTCCCAAGAGAGCAGTGCCAAGTGGAAAGTTGAGGCTGCCTCAGCTGGGTGCATAAAACTCCTTTCTCAGCAGGCCGGTGTGTTTCCTATGTGAGAAGTATTCCAGTCATCCTCCAGCTATTCACTACTGAGAGTCATCCCAGCACCAAGGGAAAGGATGGCCTTGTGTTTTATATGTTTTACTGAGCAGGAGAATAATTGATAGGTCTCATTCTGCCTCAAAAATCAGACAGAAAGCAGCAGCAACAGTGCCATCGTAACTGACAGTTGTAAGCAGGTAAAGAAGTCACCTGCTATGGAAAAATCTCATTTTGCATCAGATCTGGGAGAAGGCCACTTTGCCTGGGGTAATTCTAGCCTAACTTCCAGCTCCTGCACTGCTACCATATAGCTGGAAAAAAAGCTGTGCTGGGAAGGAGGAGGAGTGTGTTCTTCCTCTCCTTGGTCAGGTGGTTTGACTTTACAGAAGAATGTGTTGGGTCCCTAGCTGTTAACCTCTAGAGTTATTCTCATCATCATTAACCCAGTAAAGCTGTGATGTTATTCTCCTGAGAGTTGGCAGTGGTGACAAACAAACCCTGAAGCAAACGCGGGTGTCTCTGCAGCCATATCATTTTACAGAGAGCACTCATGCCAGAACTGAAACCGCTGACACCAGGGACCACACAACCCCATTACCCTTCCTGGTAAATCTGCTGCTTGACCTGGTTTCTGGAAAAGGTTCAGGTAAAAGGTTCCAGTACTGAGCCCAAATGAATAGCTGATTTATTATATGCTTAGCTAATTTGGCAAAGCTCCAGAGAAGGGTGGAAGTTCAGGTATGTCCCTTTTGAAAGCATCTCTTGCCATTCAACACTCCACAATGATTTGAAATGCACCTGTTCTCAGCAGGCTAAGGCTGCAGAGCCACATCCCAGCTCCCAGCTCCACATGCAAGGCACCCCCATGCACCCACACAGATCTAATGCAGAGCTCTGGACGCTGCTCTGGCAGGCAGGCACTAAAGTTCACCTGTCAAAACACATCACTGATCCTTAAACCCCTTTACCAATCCACATCTTTGCCCCCAGATTACTCCATGTGGCACAAAATCACTACCCCCCTTTATCACAGGCCTCTTGCAAGAATAAAAGCAGTAATCACCAAGAAAATTTGGATGCTGCTCTGAACAAGGTTATTTATACTCACTGTCATGCTGCTGGGCCACTGTTGTCTGCCTTTGAACACGAGAGCTGGAAACTGTAGTGAACTGCATTTAAACAGGAGCAGGCTGCAGACACAGGTGAGAAAAAACCACTCTAATCCCTTCTCTCCTCCCACACCTGCTGTCCCTTGTACCTTTTAAAGAGTCAGTGAATTGGCAACAGCTGAGGCCAATGATAGCCAGGTGTCAGCAGCACCGGGGCAAGGGCAAAGCCCAAAGCCCAAGCCCTGCGTCCTGATCAGAGAAGCCAATCAGCAAGTGATGGGCAAAGCCTGTGTGGAAGGAAGGGAGAACTGGGTCTTGACAGAGAGGAAAAATGGTGTCACCCCCAGTCCCCCCTCCTTTAAAGAATAGTGTTGTTGTCAGTAGATCAAGCTTCTTTTAGAAACTCGAATCTCTGATGGAAAGAGGGGGGAAAAAATTGTTAATCATCAAAGATCTATAAAAGCCGTGTTGTCTTAGCCACTAGGGCCACCTTAAAGATGATTTCTATTGTTAGGTGCTTAGGCTGCAAGTTGCCTTCCCACATAAGTTCTGTCATTGTGGTATCTTCGTGATGAATGCACAAATTTGCTTCATAACTTGACCATAACAATGCAGAATTCTAGCTGTAAATTACTGTTTAAACCTTTCACTTATGAAAAATACTCTGTATTGCACCATATGCATAGTTTTGCATATCAGCTATGTAGTGGCATTTTCCTATGGACATGTAATTTCACATGTAATTTCACCATTTATATGGCATTTTACGTTATTTGAGTACAGGTAAATTTAAAACACATTGTTCCATAATCTCCATTTTGGAGGACATCTTTTGAGATGAACACATCAGACATCAGTGCTTGGCACTAAAATTAAATCTTCATCTGCTTAAATGTATGGGTTAGGAGTGCAACAGAACCATTTTCATGTCAGTGAGATGAGAATCAATTCCACAGAATGGAAAGATTACTTAATCTGAGATGTTGTCTTGTTTTAGAACTTGTGATTGACTGACTACCTTATTACTTTTCCTTTTTTTTTTTCCTTAACTTTAAGAATATCTAATGAAATTAATCACAGCCTGAAGGAGACAGTTTGAAACCTGCTAAGAATTATGTATGTCAGTGCAAGCTTTACAACTTACTTGGACTAATTTGCTGCTGGCAAATATATCATTGTCACACACTTCTGTAAACTTTGCATTTGCTGTCTTTTGAGCTAACCATGCAAACTGGAGCACTAGTTTTCAGGTCTGTGAGTCTGATAGAAGTGTTGATGCAAGGTTTCTAACTTGGCCATAGTTAGAATATTATTGCAATAGCAATAATAAAGATTTACTGTCATAGTCCCTTGTCTTCTAGTAGTGCTTATTGTTTAGTCCACATCAGAGACACAGACAGTGTAGGAAGAAATCATTTTGCTACTTCTAAATAAAAAAGGGAACAGCTAAAGTGGAAAACCAGAGAAATCGGTCTGTACAGGAACTTGTCCTTTATGCAACCAAGTATCGGGCAAAATCTTTAAATCATTAATATTATTATTAATTAAATCACACACTAATTTATCTTTTTTGAATGGACAAAGAGGATTGCATTACGCTATGCCCAGACTATCCAAACATTTTATAAAAGCAGCAAAAGCTAGAGGAAGGGCTCCAGTAGTCTTGCCACTTCAATACCTGTCACTCCTGTCAGTTCCCTGTAAGTTACTGATTTCTGTTTGAAACAAATACCAGGAACAATATCTGTGCCATTAAAACTCCTGCGCTAAAGCAAAACCTTAATTACAACCTCCTATTCTCTGGAGTCGAGATACTGACACATCTGACTGTCACACAGCCCATCTGTTTCCAAAGTTGTTTTGCTTTACATTGCTGAAGACATGGTAGACATTGCAGCAGGAGACGAGTTGTCCTGCGGAGGATGTGCTTTTCCACTGTCAGGATTCCGAGATGCCTGCTTATTTCCAGACTAGGTACTGCCATTCCAGCTCTGACAGCTATCTGAATTGGGATTATTAGCAAATTCAGTACATCCTGCTGAATTCAGTTTCTTTCTACATCAGTGGTTTTCACAGCTATTTGCTCTCCTGATACCACCTAACATAAATGCAAATCTAATGGGATTTATAATATATGTTAAGCTAGCATATTAGTAAGAGGAAAAGGCTAATTTTTAACATGACAATCTTTAGGTATCTTTTAAAAAAGTGCTTTAAATATTGTCTCCATTTCACAGATGAAAAACATGGAATGTTACCAGACTTGCCCAAAACCAAGTAAAACCTAAGTACCCTGACACTGATTTTGCTCCTGTCAGCTAAAAGGCTCTGGGGAAGAGAACACCCCCTAAAGTAACTCCTCCCCACCCAAACATGTTGACAACAAAATTTATTTGCATAGGCACAGAGAGAGTCAGAGACAAAAGGACCTTTCAATGATGCCTAGGGGTTTGAATAAATAGAGATATCAGTACATACATCTCAGATCAGATAAGATGTAGAACTGTATTCTCTGGCCAAGTTGCAGTGTGACTTTTGGTTAACAAGAGGCACAGGCACGCTGGTAAGTGAGACAATCCTTGGCCTCAAGTCCCATCTGAGAGGCTGATTTGCAATGCCTGTTTCATCTGTGTGGACAGACTTTCTAAATCATTACAGCAGGAGGCAGTAAAAAGTCCAGGTATTTCCAGACTGTATTTGTGTTTTAAAAACAAGCAAATAAAGCAAAAATTTCCATACCGCTTAAACCCTTCTTTTTTACCATTTTTCTTTGGATTTTTGGTTGTTGGATCTTTCCTAAAGTTACCTGGTATAAATGAATTTAGGAAAGAATTGGGAATATCAAGTAGCTAAGGGATGACCTCAAGATTCTTTTTTTTTACACTGTTATTAGTATTTTTTATCAGCTCATGGAAAAGGGAAAACATTCTTGTGAAGGGTATTACAGGAGTCTTACAGAAGACACTTTTGCTTCTGGTTTAAAGCCTGGTTTTCCATCGAGGGAGTGCTGCTGTAATCCTGTCCAGCCAGATGAAGCTGCTAGATCAGTCCCATCGAAAAAGATTTAGCTGGTTCTTGGTGCCAGCTCAGTACCCACAAAGGAGTTAGTTTTTCATAACAAACTAAGCATTTGAGTGGCTGTTTGGCCAGCAAGGATGTCTGGGTTACTCACCATACCAGGCTCTGCGTTCTTTAGAAAACAGTCATTTCCATTTCTTGGAGCTTAGCACAGCTACTGAAAGCAGCTGTGCCCAGTGAATTTTATGAGTACATTTAATTCCCAGACCTTTCCCTGCAGGCCCACATTTCACTCACAAAACAACTTCTTCTTAGGCATATCTCCTCATGGTTTTCCCCTGTCATATTTGCCAAATCCTCTGGTAGCATATCACAAAAAAAACCCCCAAAAAACCAACCAACCAAACACCTTTCTTTCCCATGACTTATAGTAAATATACAGGCCTTTAGAGAAAACAAGCAAATACCCAGTCCATTATTTTCAGATTTTCTTTTTCTGTCTAGCTGTAATTGTGCATTTTCTAACTTAAAACATGGACAGTTTGCTACCAGTGTATGCCTGTGCCAGACACTAATCCTTCCCAAAATCCTCCCACTCCAATTTCTATGCATTAGCTTAGAAACGAGCTGTATGGTTGTCTCTGCTTCTTGTGAGAGGTCAGTACATTAACATGCTACTGATTTTCATGGAGGGTAAGATGAGGTATGGGTCAGTACTGTAACACTTCATGCTTTTTTTTTTTTTGATGTCTCTGATGCTGCCTTATGAGAACTTGTGACATAAAAGGTCATTTAAAGGGAAAAAAAAATCTGAACTAAATCTTTCTTAATTCCTTGCCCCAGGACTTTACAAAAACAATAATTGGGTTCTATACTTAAGTACATCCAGATGAATCAGGAATAACTTCGCAGAGGTCTGGGGGAGTTGGGCTGATTTTAGACTGAAGCCGTTTTGGCATCTCAGCCTGATTTCTGTAGTTCTCTGTTTCACTTTGTTTCATATCTATATCTTCCAAGAAATTGTTGGTTATTAAAAAAAGCCTAAATCAAACCATAAATTAGCTCACTCGTTAGGGATATAGGGCAGCAAGGGCTTTCCTTTCTCTTCTTATATAATGATCTCAGTTTCTACAGAGGACTTAATTTCCATTTGCAAGAGAATTTCACGACTTGTACAATGAACTCTGCAGCTCATGAAACTCTGACAATGGTCTTCACTCTTTTCTTTTGGTTAATTGTGACAAATTTCATTGGCTTGTTATAAAGGAGATTACTTCTGGGAAGGAAATTCCTGCCCGAGGTATATAAGAAGGTGAGAGATTTCCAAGTTTTGTCTCTTGAGCTTATTAATAGTGCATCAAGGTTTAGCCTCTTTCAGTATGAATTGAGCAGAGGGATTTTAGAGTTCCTTTTAGCTGTGAAGAAGTGAGAAAGTCCCTGCCATTGTCAGAGAGCAACTGTCTATCATTCTTTTTGGCAAGCACCCGAGTAAGGGGGTGGCAGCTGGTGACAAAGGCTGTGACTTCACTTGCCATTTTCTTGTGAGAGCTGAAACAGAGCTTTGGCCTGAAGCAATTGCTGCTGAGTTCCTTATGTCTCCAGTAGGCTTTGAGAGGGGAGTTATGCAGATGTAAATATTTATATCAAATATGCTTGTTCCAATTGAAGCTGCTAGTATACTTTTATCCCAAAAGAATAGGGAATGCTTTAGACTGCATCATCATCTCCCATTAGTTATGGGGACAGGGTCTCTGTCGGCTACAGGAACCTCAAGCTATTGCCTTCTACTTTATTGTCTATTTTATGCTCAAGGTGTTGCCTGTAGGCGACCTGCTCCCTCTTGCACTCCTGGATTCAGTGCGGGTTTTTAGCAGTACCCTTTGTTCAGTTTGAAGGCTGCCAGTGAGTGACAGTGGAAGTCTTTCTGTTGGAACCCTGATGTGATGCCTCCTCAGTCCCAGCTCTGGGGACTTTAGGGCATATCAGCAGTGCCAAGTGACACTCTGTCAGTCTGCCATCATCTTCTTTCAGAGGCATTTTTCTCTCTCAGCCTTTGCTTTGAAATTCCTTTCATTCCCTCCCTGAGCCCTTAATAGTTTTTGCAATCTTATCTGAATCTTTACCTATGCCCTCTTTCTTTAATTGTGAACCTCACATTTACAATTTAATTATGAGACTTTTGGTGCTGGGAGAAGTATTGCACCATTTCTTCCTGCCAACACCTTTCTTTTTCTCACTTTTTTTTTTTTTTTGGCATTTCTTGTTCCTCTCCACCCCACACAGGCTACATAATTCTCTTCCCTCTATTTCCAGTTCCTTAAAAGATCATCATTTGTTAGCTTTGTGCATTAAAGGGAAATACCACTTTGTCTGGTTTTGCCCTACAGAAAGGCAGGATGATCATGATTCATTTCCTGAATGAAAATGTAGATTCAATGCCCCAGGGGCATTGAAACAAGCTTTGCTATTTCCCTCACACTTTGAAAGAAATAAAGAATGGTGTTGGCAGGGAAAAGTATGTGATTGGTGGTCAAATAATGGTGTTTCTGCTGAGACACACACTCTGTGCCAAACTGCAGCAGAATCAAAACCAGTGACACAACCAACAGCTTCCTTCCCATCCTTGGCTCAGCAATCAGCACCTTCAGGTACCCGAATTTCCCACTTCCAGTGGATACTGCCGAGCTGTACTGAGTGTGGTGGGAAAATACAAAATGTTTTTCCCCAACCCCCCTTTTCATGTATTAAGGCCTCCTTTAGAAAGCCTGAACATGCCTTGTGCTGAGCGACTTTCAAGCAAAGTTCCTGATCAATGAGTAAACCTTGAGTTAGTTTACTTATGCCACACAAAGCATCACTGGTAGCTGTGCAGGTAGGAAACAAACATTGGAAAAGAAAAAGCTGTGGCCTAAGAGACGATGGTAGATATAAAATCATGAGCTTGGAGTAGTAGAGAACATAGAAGATAATCTATTAGGGTAAGAAGGCGGCGTAGAAAAATACTGGAAGTGTTGTGTGTGAACATTTCTGTGCAGCTGTGCCTGTGTGTTTATGAGCTCATCGACCTAAAAAATGAAAACCCCTAACTTATAGCCCACCACTAATTTCATACAGAACCAGAGGACCCTGCATTCACATTTCAGTAACCTGTGATATTAAATGTGAACTGATTTTTTACAGTCCCAAAACACCCGTCAGAGAAGTAAGTATATGGTGTGTAATTGAGACTCTCTGTAATGACCTAGTCACCCTTTTCCCTATGAAAAGACGTAGCTCTTGAAGAGGTTTTTGTGTGCTGCACAAGGGTTCCTGTTAAAGTGACATTGGCTTTTTTGGGCACCCAAGGAGGAGCTCTGGGAAGCCATAGCTCCAGCTTGCAGCTGTCCAGTCCCAGGGGATTAATCCTCTCATACATAACCTGCAGTTTCCTCATGCAGACAGATGCATTGCAATCATGTGCTATCTGCATGAAGAGGGCACCAATCCCAGTCGTGTCCAGGTAAATAAATGTAGGAGTCAGTCTATCCCTAGGGAATGCCAAAACCAGGCCCCAAGCTGACCCAGAGGCATTGCTGTTACCCCAACAGGAGTACTGATACCCTTTTCTGCAGCAGGAGCTACAATCTTTAGGCAATGAATTATTTTGAATGTGGTGGCAGTTCATCTGTGTCACCTCTCAGGTGGATTACAGCCGTGCCATACAGATGGCCATGAAGAATGTTCTCATGCACCCTCAAAGGCATGTAAACTTGGATGAATCTCCCCAGTAATACAAGCTCAGCCTGTTTCCTGCACCATACATTGGCTTCTTGTAGTTTTTGGAATTTAACCCAAGGCCTTGGACTTTGTATTTTAAAGGCCATATTTGAGTGTAGTTAAAAGGCTTGCTAGAGCTCATTAAATGTAGGCCATCGCCAATAACTTTATTCCTCTATCACGCTGAAAGTTTTACAGGGAGAATTCTCTGAAACTGGAGCATTGAATTTCACAGGAAGAAGGGATCATCACAAACTGTATTGGTCTCATCTTCAAGTACAAAGTGCTTTTTAAATCCGAATGTCTTACATAAACACAGGGGAAGTATGAAAAAGATAAAGAAATAAAGAAATAAACTGCAATGCTTCATTGCACACACTTTCCTTCATGGGGTGTGGATGAGCAAATAAATATGACAGCTCTTAGTCATGTTGCTTACTGCTGTTCTGGAGGGTAAACTCATCCCATGTTAGTGAGTGATGCACTTGAACTGGATCTGCATGGTATATGCATATTTTGTCTCTGAGGTTAGCACGAGATGCTCTGGAATGAGTGAAAATGCACTGGAAAAATTACAGAATCATATTAAATATTCTGCTTGTCTTGAGACAGGCCTGGCTAATGCCTTGATACACAACAAAAAGACCTTGCAAATGGTTATTTTTTTCATCCCAGTTGCTTGTACGGTCTATGCAGCTTTATCTGTTAAGGTCCAAATTCTGATTTTCTTGTATCTGCTTCTTTTCTTTGCATTTTGTAAATTCCCACCTCTTTGTAAGTTCAGCCAACTCCAAGTCCTTGAAGTGGGAAGCACTGCTTGTTTGCCAGGTGATGGCACCAGTTTTTTGGAGGCGGTTTCCTGCTGTTCTATGTAGCTGGTTGGATTGGTTCCTTTTGGCATCTCTTTTAGCTGAATCTCTAGCAGTGACTATAAAAAGAAGAGTAACAGGCTTCCCCTTTGGTCCTACACCTAGAGAGGGACAAACCTGCCTCCCACGTTCCTGGCACTGTGCACAGCTTCGTCCCCTCTCTCTGCTCCCTCTTTTCATCCCTGTGGCTGGCACGGGCTGGAGGATGTACTCCCCCTCCACACTCCAAGCAGGGATGGTTGCTATCCGTACCAGCTGACATTAGTGCTAATTTCCTGTAAGTTGCCACAGAATAAAGAAGAGGCCTCTTTCTAAAAAAAAGATCTTTCCGGCTTGCTTAAAAACACTCTCTGTCTTCTTTTCTTCCTGCGTGCAGCTTGAAGAATCAATAAGGCCTCGCTCAGCCTCTTAGCCCTGAGCAGCAGAAAAGCTATTGCTGCAAACTCAGCAGGAGGAAGAGCCAGGGCAAGTAAGGAGCCCAGAGATAATCAAAAGTGCCCTCCCATGGCTCAGGATGTTGCCAAGTGCTTGGAGCAGTACCAGAAGGCAAGAGACGCTTTGTCAAGCAAGGAATCATCTTCATTATTCGCACTTAATTATCTCTGAATTTCACTAGCTGCACTTAGCCTTACCTTACAATTACCAACAGGGCTTGGCCAGGTGTTGCTCTATAATACCACTTTTGAAAAACTCTATATATCTTCATATAGGTGCTTGATAGCTATTAAAAGGGGCAAGTAGCCTCTGTTACACATCAGTGTATAATGGCAGAAGAGTCTGGTACAGAGTCTATGTATTCAACAAAATTATTCTCAGTATTCAATGAAATTTCAGGCAGCCTTTAGAGTTTAAAAGAAACCCTGCTTGTTTTCCCTTACAGTATTCCTATTGAAAACAAACAAAGAAACAAAACCCCAAAAAACTCAAACCAAACCAACACAAACTAAATCGAACAAAAAAACCCATACAAAAAGTGACTCTTGTTATTTATTACTGCAGAAAGTGGGAAAGAGAGCAGGTATTTTGTTGGCTCGTGATCAGAAATGATCTGTTAGTAGCAATTAGAGATTTAACACTCTTTTTAAGGGAATCATGTGAGTGACGTATCAGGTTAGAGTGATAACTCTAAGGATCTAGCCTTGACCAGGAAAACTCACAGAGCAAAGTGCAGTTTACCTTTGGGTAAACATTTGGCTGATGAAGAAAACCAGAGCAGTAATAAAATTGCAGCTTCAATGCAGAAAACTATTAATCCCGGGGTGGATTACATAATTTGCTGGACTGTGTAATTTTGCTTGATTACACTGCAGATTTCCAACATGCTTTGCCCTAAATCACGGGCATGTGACTTTGAGGATCACAGGGAAATCTGCATTGCTGCATTTAAAAGATTGTTATTTCACGTTAAAAATTGCTTACCAGGGCATATTTTGGTCTAGCGAAAAGAAGCAATATAGACAACAACAAACGCACAGAATCCAACAGCAACCTACATTTGCCAAATGAGTGCTTCATTTAGGTCACAGGAAAACTCTGCCACCAGAGAGGCTCACCAGTGCTGGTACATCCTCACACAGAGGCACCAAGCAGTGTCTCTCTCGCTACCTGGGACTCGTTTCTTTTTCATCAACACGAACCTGCTCAGAGTTTCCTCTTCCCTGTGACATTTGTCTCTCTCCCTTCGAGCCCAGTGGCCTTCTTGCCCTTTACAACAGCAACTCAAGCATGGTAAGTGATGTAGAAAACCTTGCATGAATTCTCTAGCTCCTTCAAGAGGGCTAATCCACCATTTAAGTCCCACAGGCTTAAATGCTTTTTCGTCACTTGACCTCTTCATAAGGATGAATTTCTCCTACAGTGAGGACAGCATCCAATAGTTGTTACTTGGTCAGTCAGAAGAAACTATAAAGCAATACACAGTAAATGGTATATAAACATCAAACAAAATAATTGAATTTGTAATTATCTGTAAAATACCAGCGTCTCACAGATTATTTTCTTGGATTACTGTTTAAAATCTCAGAATTAATATTTTCAGAAGAATATGATTACAACAATTCTAGTGGAAACAGCAAAATATGCTCAGTGAACAGTCTGTGTGTACAGCCACTGGTCTAAATCAACTCCACTGCCAAACTGGCAAGTACCAGGCAATGTATAAAATGAATAGACAATTCAGAAATGTCCAACAGATAACTAAAATTGAAATTTTATTTTTTTCAATAATATTCATCAGACAATTTTCTGACAAGACTTTTCTGAAAGATGAAGTGCAAATGGGAACCCTGTAAGAATGTTTAGAAGAATTGTACATGACATTTTTAAGCGCCACTAAGTACACATTGAATACTTTGTAAGTATATAGGCATAGCAACATGCAAGTGTCATGTACCCAACATTACAATATGCATTTTGTCTGCTTCAAGTTATTAATGAGGAAATAAGATGAAGTAAATGTGTTTTATCATCAGTGCAATATGTTTAATTCCCGTGGATTTTTTTTACAGGTTAGCAGTTGTCTTTCTGAACCATTCAAATATATCCTTCCCAGGGCCACAAACTGCCAGTGTAAGAGCAGAGTATACTGGAGTTCCTAGGAGAATACACATACACTGCCCATGAATAGATGAAGTTGTTATAGTCCTTTCACAAATTATGCCTTATTATTTGTTCTAGGAAACTTCCTGCTGAACTGAAGGTTTTTTGTAGTTATAAAATATCCAGGCTAAAAGTAAAGGATGCACAAGGATTGCTTTATAATTCCTTTGAAAAAGAGCTAAATAGCAACTCAAACATGTGCATTAAGGACTTGAGCCTTGTTCTCTTGAAATCAATAGGCGTATTGTACTCAATTTTTATGGAAGCAGGACATATATGAATCCAGTAATCCATGAGCTCACTCTCTTGCCTCACTGTTTTGGCAGAAGCAGATGACTGTAGGTTATATTTGCATATTTTTATGAAAGCTCTACAGGGGTATAAGCAAATCTGCTTCCACTGAAAAAGGACAACTTGTGCAACTGCATATTTACTAATATTAATCAATATGCATAGAAAGGAAAGAAAGAGGAAATGATAAAGAAATCAGCCCAGCAATTAAAGATTATCCTCCTCTTTTATAATCAACACAAAGAGTTGATGATTAGCCTTACCGGTTTCTTTACAAGTTATTACTTTAAAATCCCTCCTGTCAACCCTACTATAAAAAACCCTTCAATATTTCATTTTAGACTAAAATCGAGAAAATTAATATGTTTAGAAGAAAATAACATTGGTGATTTTCAGCACTATGCATAAGGGCAGGCTAAGGCTCTCTGTAGTTTGTGCTGAAATGTGAGATCAGAGCTCACACATGGAACACTGCTGGCTTGACCCTGAACACAGGAAAAGTGCTAAAGTGCTGACCCCAACAGGCTTGGCTTTGCACCTGAAATCTTAAAAAAAAAAAAAAAAAAAAAGAGAGGAAACCAAAAATCCTTGAACTTTTAATAGTAGCACAGACTGCTCCTTTTAGAGGAGATACTTTTTTTCCTACCTCCTTTCCAATTAGATTGCTGCTTTTAGCCCAGCAGAGAATAAATGACTTAAGACACAGAACATGGAGGGCAGATCTACAGTAAACACAGAAGCCACAAAGAAATTTTTTTGATTTTTTTTTTTTCCTCCTCATCTACTGCAAGGCTCTGGAAGCCCATAGTATTTTAAAGTCATCATATTGGCTTCACACCTTCCTTCTGGTTGTGAGTACATTAAACTTTGCTGAAGAAAATGAACACAAGCTTGGCAACAAGATGATTCCTAGATGCTGGAAGAATTCCCTTAAGGGCTGCTGGAAGCACACAAGGCTTGGAGCATCCTGAGGACGTGGAGTGATACATAAGTGTGCTGTTAAACCATGTTTGTACCCTTATTTTCTCCTGAGTTAAAAGAAGTGCAGAGTGCTGGGTTAGATTCCTCGATAGCAAGAAGGAACTGTGCTAGCTTCTATTAATGCACTAGGTCCACTCTGAAAAACCACGCAGGAAGTCTTACTCTCCAAAAGAGTTCCTACTCTGCATGTTGACATCAAAGGCTGCTCTGTCTATCCTACTGTTTGCAATAGTCCTTCTCTGTTCCCCACGGATTGACTGTTTTTAATGTAAACATGCCCTGGCACTATTATGTCTAAATAAGTTAGAGACGAGTCAGGATATCTCAACAGGATTGATATTGCATATTTAATTCAAAAGCTTGCATGTGCTTTTAAAAGTTTCTCTTCATACCTGCATGCCTTACTGGAAAGAATTGTGTTGCAGTTGGATTGCACATAATTATCTAGTGCTGACTAAATATTGATGTGTTATAGCAGTTTATTTTTAAGCTGTTTGGGATGAATCCCCAGCCAGTGTAAATTGGCCCACATTTAAGGCAACAGAGTGAAGCTGATTTATACCAGCTGAGGCTGTGTCTTTATGCCCTGTTAAAAGCTCAAACTATCCCAAAACTATTAAAGAACAGGGCAAGAATTATGAACCCAGGAACTAATTATTTCTACTTTTAACAGAAAAAAAATAATACTACAGTGATCTCAATTCAAGACTAAACCAAAGATTCAGTAGTACTTAAAATGTATACAAGTATCTCATAGCTAGTATTTAGACTAAGAGGTAGATGTCATATTCTAGGAACAGTATGGTGTGGAATGATGCTACTGGCAGTTTCTAAGTACATTTATTTGCCTGTTACACAGGACACAAAGGAGGGTTATAGTAATGGCAACCACAAGAAGGTTTACAATAATCTTTTCTCCTTTTGCTGTTCTATGTTATCTGTCATTTGGTGCATTTCCTCTGGAAGGGAGTGATGGAAAAGTGTCAAGAAGTAAAAAAGATGAGTAATACAAAACTTCACCTTTACAAAATGTTAGCTTTAAAATTAAAGGCATCCTCTGTACTTTAATGGAAGCATTTTGTACTTACAATTTAACATTACCTGGCGTTACTGAGAAAGTAGTGGAAATTCCAGGTGAGGTGATTCAGCAAAATAGGGGTCAGAAGATGCAGCTCTCTCTCTCTTTCTCTCTCTCTTTCTCTGTTGATCATGCTAAAAATACCAGGGCATATGGCAGCATATTTCAGCATCTTAACATACTAGGTTCCCTTGAGGACAGAAAAAAAGAGGAAACTTGTGCTGTTGAGCCAGAAATAAGATTACAGAACAGCGTTGCCAGACTTTGCCTAAAGGTGTTTCAGTGATATTTAATGAGCCTCCAAGAAATGGAAAGCAAAGCTAGTGAGAATGAGGAGTGGCATAAGCATTTTTTATAAATTAGTTGTCATTGAAAGTCGAGGAATTACACATATTGCATTAGGATATCCACTGCTCGTATATGTACCTTCCACTTTTTCCT
>VWZG01008543.1:959276-993054 GCA_013396735.1 Grallaria varia
CCCCCCCCCGGCTTGGAATAATCAAAATGCATATTATAATTACATGGTTTTCCAATATCCATACACAGCAAGTACAAGATACTTACATGTAAGTACACTGTATTTACCTATATTTTTGCATAGTTTTTAGTGTGTACTTTGTGCCACTTAATAAAAGCATTACTCATTATTTTTGTTGTTGTTTGTTTTTCTCCATTAGACAGCTTATTCAATTAGAGTTGAAGTAGCTGGGATTTTTGGTATGTTCATCACACATTACCAGTTCCTAGGGGGTGTAGAGATTAGACATTTGGAGGAGTCTGGAGAAGTGGTGGGGGAAGCTGCAGTGTGAACACGAAGTTTTAAATCACCTCCTTAATTAAGAAATGCAATCTCAGATTTATGATGCTAATTTCATAAAACTTACCTTTAATTTGAATGGTATTGTAAAGGTAAGAACTCCGTTTTCCTTTTGGTAACACTTTACAATAAGTGGCACTAAATTACACTAGAACTGCTATGTTACAGGGAATTACATGTAACTACACTGTAACTGTTGAAATAGCTACTGTACATGTGCGTACATGGTAACTTAGTGCTGTTACAATCATGAATTACATAATTACAGATGAATCTGTCCTTTCTTTTCATTGAAATAGTTATATATATAGATATATTATACTGCAATGAAAATACACAAGATGTTAACTTTCATGTCTTACTTAGAAAAGTTGGTTTTCTTCGTGCATTCCTTTATAGAGGGAGTCTCAGTGCAAGACGAACCATCCTTAAGCAGTGTGGAAACTTTCTGAAGTGTCCTAGCTTAAACTCTGAGCCTCAAGTTAAACATCAGGTTCCTTAAACTGTCTCTTGGTTTGTCAGATGACACTAAAAGAGTGGGATGATGCACCCCTTGTCTTCTGATGCACCGCTCTCTTGTTCAAATCATGAGAATGTTCTTGAAGCGTTAAAAAAAAAAAATAAAAAAAATCTACATCAAAAAGTTTAAAAATAATCAGCAATAGACACTGTAAACAGTACACTGGCAGAAACTAGCTACCTGGTCTTGAGAAAACTACTCCGCAAGTAAGTGTGGGAGAGGATGTCACATACAAAACAAAGGTGGTTCCCATTCAGAGCCTCCACTTTACACATTCGCTGGATACCTCACACCATCATAAAAGCTTTTTTTTTTTTTCAGAATGGGAACTTGGACAAAGTGAATGGACAACTGGCTTTTAGCCTACTTAACGTCATTAGCGTCGAGCCATGATTCTGCATACAAAAAAAGAGGGATGCCTCGTTACACCCAGTGTAGTAATTTCAACCCGTGAAGAGCAGACAGGTCTGCAAAGTGCTATCCAGGTAGAATGCTCTGTGTGGGCTTTTTCACACCTGCTGTGCACAGATGCAAAGGACATCACCAGGTGCAAGACAACGGAAGATCCAATGTGTTAAAAACGAACACATGTGAGAAGTTTGAATGGAAAGCCAATAGAAAAATCTGTTTTAACAGTACGATTTGTATCAGTACAATTTATACCTTTTTTTTTTTTTTTCTGCCAAGCTGAAATGCTGTTTCTATGCCACCGGAGAAAATGGTTTGGAATGGTTTTCCTCCTTTGGAAGGTTCCTACCTGACCTTGGCAGGGTAATGGTTCAAGTAACAACCCTACTGTTCAAGCAAGCTGGAATTAGGAAGAAAGAAAAAAATGTTGTAAACACCACGCAGGTGAGGAATTCCACTTGAGCAAATAAGGCTCTCATCCAGGGAAGCACTTATTTTTTAAGCATATGAATAGTGCCTTATACGCCAATGGAACTTCTTTGATACCTGAAGCTGACTATGTTCTCAGAAGCTTGGTTGAACTGGGCCCCGGGTCCTGAAATATAAATTTGTCGTAAGTGATACTGTACTGTAGCTAATGTAACTTACTGCCGTGACAAGAACCCATATTTTTGGTAATAAACTGAATGACTTCCTTTGCCAGCCTTCCACATGTGTATGTTTTGAAAGACATGAATATCTTGTAAACCTATACTAGTTTTCAATGTGTCTAGTAGCACCTACCTGGTTCTCTCAAACTACCATATTATATTAACATATTATTGCATTTTTCCACAGATGGGTATGGAGTGAACTGTAAAAACAAGCATGCAATCACATCAATGCAGACTTATTTCTTTAAAATGTCATACTGTATATGATTTATTATGTTAACACTCAACCACATCATATTATTTATGTCTGTATATTTTGAAAAAAAGTGCTGCTTTGATTGACGTCACCTTTTTTTCCTTAGAAATTAACAAGATAAATGCTTCAACAAAAACAATTAAAATACTCTAATATTGTCCTTAAAAGGTTTATAGTCTTCTGATAAATAATCTGACACAGCACCTTTATCTTCCATTTTACCATACTACATGATGTCATACTCCAAACTCTCCCTTCCCCACACAAAAATAAAATCCCAGGAGAAAGTCCTTTACAGCAGACCATCAAGCTTTTATGCTTCACAAACACATCAACCAGAGAGAAATACTCTTTTGTCAAAGGTGCAAAACGTAGGAGCAAAACAAGCTCCAACTAGGCTAACTTGCATTCTCCAGTGTAGAATCATTTCCAAGAGCTGTTATGGCAACCTTTTCATTTCATTGGAAGAGGAAATAAGCCGATGGGCTTACAGTGTTTTGTTGTCATATTTAAGAGCATGTGATTTTTCAGCTGTCAATTACACAAAAAAAAATTTCAGAAATAATCCAAACAGAGACTTTCACTGTGGAGCTAAAAGCATGGCAGGAATTCTCTATCATTCACGGTGACATAAGTTTGTACCTCACAAAATGCATAGACAGGAATTTAATATAAAGAATTAGTCCATTTACTGTATACACAAAACATATATCTTTTGTTTTAACACTTCTATTTTTTCTTTTTTTTCTTTTTTCCTTTTTTTTTTTTTTTTAAATTTTTTTTTTCTTTTTTGGCAAACCAACATAGAGAAGCAGCTCTGGAACTGCCAAATTAAAAACTGAGAATTTTAGCAACTCAATAGTATTTTTTAAGGATAGTAATCAAATGTGGTTGTAATTTAAAACCTGAGGCTGTGCACTGGTTGTTAGCTTAAAACTACCTTTCCATATAACATTGTGCTTCCATTGTATAACAAAGAAAAAATTAACAAGAACTAGAAAAGTTTGCTGCTTAACAGTGCTAGGACATACAGACAAAAAAATACTAATACATGTTATCTACTCAGAATACTGATTTGAGTAATATCTAAAGGGATATAATGGACATTAGAAAATGCTTACTTGTGACTGACTTAGCTACTGCCAAAAAAGTTGAATATGTCTCAAATAATGTTGAATTGAATTTATTATATGCACTATATACAGATACTAAAATGCCTTGCAGTTGTGCCCCATGAACACTTCAAATTTGAGTAGGCAGGTGAGTTCATGTTTAGCAAATAAATTATAAAAAACATAAATTACTCAGAATGTTCTCTAATCTTCATGATTCTAAAAGCCAGTAAAAGGGCAGGACAAATTGTTTCAAATGAAGCAGTATTACTAACTTTGCAGGACCTGTATAGCTATTCAGCATGTTTTCACCACTGAAACATGGCGTTGCTGTCAAGATACCATTTAAATCATAACAAAACAAAGCAAAACAAAACCAAAAAATTCACTGGACTGATCTTTATCTCCACCAAATCCAAACATACAGGAAACTATACTAAACAGATTTCAAATTGTGTTTCCAAGGGCATATGTTTCAAAAACAAGTTGCTTGTTGAATTATAGATAGACATGTATAAAACATTCTTTGTAAACCTCTAATCTTAGACTTAACATTTTCCATAAGTAAATTAGGACCTTATCTAACAGTATTCATTATGGATTTTGTTCTATGACATACTAGTAGGGACATGATAAAAGAAAACTGAAAAAGAAAGTTGCGTAACATTTAAAAATGTAGAAAACTTGGATTAAGATGATGATTAACATTGTTAAGGCTGTATATTCAAGCACTGTATGTTAAGAGAGCAGTGGATATGATTTTTAGGCAATAAGAAATGTCCTGTTTTGCGCATGATACTGTAATTATAGAATGATGATGTCAACAGCTGATTGTTGGCATAAACTGGCTACTTATAGCAGGTATGCGAGTTAATAAAGATAGCAGAAGATGGCAGACATGAATTCTGAGAAATGATAGCCAGTTTTCTCCAGCAGTCAGCCTGATAAGTAAAACTCCAAGATTCTAGCTCTGCATCTAAATGAAATACTCTTTTTTCTCCTCTGCATTGACTTGGCTGCCTTCTGCATTGATAATGGCTGTGTCGGCATCAGGTGCATCTTCAGCTCCTTTTGCTTCATTCGTTAAATATGTTCCTATAGGAATCAGCACAACAGGAAAGGAAAAAGGAGAGAGATTAGAGGGGGTATTTTTTAGCTTTACAGCACGTTATAGGAAGTAAATTTATTACAGTGCTCCAATTGATTCATGAATGGACAAATATTTTTACACAGCTTTACTATACATCATAAAGGTAGGCTTAACTTTCTCATTTGCCTAAGAAATATTTACACTATTTTTATTGATCATGGACACACACAAGCTCTAGTACATCCACAATCAATAAAGGAAATACTTTCATAAAAATCCACTTTATCTAACTGCAGTAATATGCAATATATTCTGCAGTCCTAGAAAAAGCGATAAAATCTTGGTTATGTCATGGAGTAATTACCCATCAAAAACAAACTAACTTTGAAGACTTAGATATTCATAAATATGGTTGGGGTTTTTTTGTTTTTGTTTTTAATGGCCATTTATTATTTGTATTTTTGTGAGTTTTCTTCTAGATTGTATCCATACTTTAATTTTACAGAATTGTATCATAGTAGTTTCCAAGAATTACAAAATTGAAGCAGTTTTATTATCCAAACCAACTCACATTATACTATCACATGCTCTGGATACGAATAAAAAGAATTGTGTACAATAGCCAAATTTCCCTTTGTGAAAAGCATTAATTATGTTGGCATAAGAAGTATAACCATCCAGGAAAGTAAAACAAAAGCGACACACTTTCACTGGCTCATTAAAAAAACCCCAAAAATCTTGTTTTTCCCTCACGCAGTCCGATAAAATTAAAAAGATGTTTTTATCAGCTTATGTTTGCTAGGCATATGATTATCTAAAATGAGACTTCATGAATTAATACCAACACTCATTCTCTCTTCACTCCTGTTTTAAATTTTTTTGAGGGAAGTGGCAGGGAATCAACTGATTTTAACAATGGGTCTACAAGACATGCAGAAGTTAAATCTCAGGAAATGATTTTGGAATTAACTAGGTCAAAATCACATCATAGAGAAGACAGAAATCAGTGTCACTCCATCCCTGTTATCTCTAATGGCAGAGGGGACTGAAAATGAAAAGAGCAGAATTATTAGGGTGAAATCACTGAATAAAGTAAATCTTGTCCCAGGAATGAACCCCCTGTTCCAGTGGGATCCTTGGTAAACTGATCTGAAAACTCACCACTGGCTTCTAGTATTATCTTTTGAATACACACTTAAAATTTTATCATAATTTATTAGAATTAAAAATCTTGTTCACTCTCTCTCTCTCTATATATATTCTGCTGAATTGATATACTGGTTAGAACTATGAGATCATGTACTCAAGTGTTTAGAGTTAAGGGTTAAAACCAAGAGGCAATCTTACCTCTCAGTGTCTCTAAATAAGTGACTTATAAGATGACCTTGGGCATGTATCTACCTGTCTCTTGTCTTAGCCAGTCGGCTGGAAAACTGGTTAAAATTCACAGGGGCTTCACTTGAAACTGGACTCTGAACTCCACTCTTTTATTTGAATCATTTAGCAGGTGGGGGAGGGCGAAAGGGAATGGCCCTCCCAGGTGAAACCATGCTTTGCTTCCAAAAGTGACTGAACTTGCACTAAATATCTGTCCTACCTTTATGTCTTGCCAGGTATCGACCAAGGAGAATTATAGAACATAGTGTTACGAAGACCACTACAGCCACTATGCCTCCTATAAGAGCATGGTCAGGTCCGGTCTGTCCAGCCAAAGCATTTGGATCTAGAGGGAGAAACAAAAAACAAAAGTGGTCCTACACAGACAAAATATGACAGGAAAATCCACAATACCAAGTTGTATACTGATCATCCTGAAAATAGGGCACTTCCCTCTTTAATATTCAGCACTGTTATTCCCACTTTTACCCCCAGTATCTTATCAACAACACAGTGCTGCTTGTATTCCCAGATTGTTAAAACCCTGAGAACATCACAGTTATGAAAAATATTACTTTATTCTTCTTTGGCAGAGGTTATTAAATGGGAAAGGTTTCTAGTTTTGTCCTCATCATTTTACAACTGAAAACCTGGCCATGGCTATTTATAGAAGGAAAAACAAGGAACTGAGAATTGGGGATCAGATAACATCAGCAGAATAGGGTCTGCATAATACATAATTTATAGAATTGATTCTCCGTGGGGAACCCTTATATATTCTTTTCGCCTCATTCCTATCCTATTGCACCAGAAATAAAAAGGCAGATAAAGCGCAGCCATGCCGAGTTCCTCTGCACGTGGCTGAGTCTGCGTGAACCTGGACAGATAAAGGAATCAGGCAACCCAAAAGATCATCGTCCAGTCTCAAGTGTCAGCTCGTGAATTTACGACGAATTCTCAATTAATACCCAACTTGAGTACGCTGCAATAGATGTAACAATGCATTATCAGGTTCATTTTACTAACTCTGTGCAGAGCACTCGGAATACTCTCAGGTTCAAGCTTTCTGTGCTGGTCTAGCCTGTTCTGTTGCCTGATGCTTCACAACAGTTGCAAAGAGGCAATCACGGGAAATGGCACAACTTCGGGGTGAGTAATTCTTCAAGGCTTTTGAATAATGAACCAGCCACCTGTGGCTGTTGACTCACCAGATATGCAGAAGGTGGTAAAAATTCAGTCTGAGGATCATGGTAAAATTTCTATTATAATGAAAACGCCTCTGCTATGAAGTAATAGTAATTCTCTGAAGATGCTATTAGCATGTGCTGTATGCTGCAATCAGTCCACTCTCCCTCCTTCAAGGGCATTTCACTTGTAGGAGCTGTTTATATTCTATGAATAGTTTGCAAACAACTTCTTTGCTTTGCAAAAGGGAAAGGCAGGAAAAATATTTACATAGAAAAGAGGGTAAATCTGTGAAGATGATAGAAGGGCCTCTGATATTGCTGGAGTGGTGTGATTCCGTAATGCCGTTAATTCCATTCTGCCGACTATAATCATTGTATAACAGTAAAATGAACATCAGGTATGGGAATCTCATGAGGTTTAACAATGCCAAATGCAAGGTGCTGCACTTGGGTCGGGGCAACCCCTGATATCAACACACTCTGGGGGATGAGCAGACCAAGAGCAGCCCTCCTGAGAAGGACGTGGGGGTGTGGGTGGGTGAGAGGCTGGACATGACCCATCCATGTGCACTAGCAGCCCAGAAAGCCAGTGATATCCTGGGCTGCATCCAAAGCAGGGTGGGCAGCAGGTCAAGGGAGGGGATTTTGCCTCTCTTCTGGTGAGACCTCACCTGCAGTGCTGCCTCCACCTCTGGGGTCCCAGTGCAGGAAGGACATGGACCTGTTGGACCAAGTCTAGAGGAGGGACACAAAGATTAACAGAGGGCTGGAACACCTCTCCTATGAGGAAAGGCTGACAAAACTGAGATTGCTCAACCTGGAGAAGAGAAGGTTCTGGGGTCACCTAATTGTGGCCTTCCAGTACCTGAGGGGAAGAGAGCTGGAAAGGCATTATTTACAAAGGGATGTAATGATAGGACAAGGAGAAATGGATTTAGTCTGAAAGAGATTAGGTTTAAATTAGATATTAGGAAAAAATTCTTTACTCTGAGGGTGGTGAGGCACTGGAACAGGTTGCCCAGAGAAGCTGTGGATGCTCCACCCCTGAAAGTGTTCAAAGCCAGAATGGATGGGGCATTGGGCAACCTGGTCTAGAGGAAGGTGTCCCTGCCCATGGAAATAGGTATCTTTAAAGTCCCTTCCAACTCAAGCCATTCTATGATTCTGTGATCTACAAACACACAAATGTACATAAATATGTTAAACAGGTGAAATAAAAGAATCATGCTCTCCCTTCCTTTTGTAAACGGTGAGGTGTTCTGAAACTACTCTCAGGGTAGCTGGAGCACAGAGTGGTATGGCCACAGTTACAGGTTCAGTTCTGCTCTTAGCAGTCACTGGACTCATCAGACACGACTGTCACTCGTTGCTGGCCTTCAGAGCTCCCACACTGTTCTCTTCTGGCTGCCAAGAGGACTTTAGGGAAGGCGATCACAGCACTTCTGTGGACACGATGGCAAGTAGTAGGTATTGAGCCTCAAAAAAACTAAAGACACCTTATAAAGTCATCTGTGACTGCTCCCTCTTCCATCTCCATGAAGCTCCTGGCGTGGCGCTGCTGCTGGTGGCACAAAGGCTCTGTTTTGGTGATTAAAACTGACCCCAGGTTCTGTGCAACACCAAAGTCGTGGGGAAAGCAGGAGTGCTGAAGCATTGCCTTCGGAGAGCCTGGGGCACGCAGCCATCCCCTCCCATGGCTTGCAGGGGCTTGGCTTGCGGAGCAGAGCGAGGAGGAGGTGACAGCTCACTCGAGGAAATGGAAGGTGACAGCTTGCTGCAGGAATGTCAGCCTGCTTGAGCCATCTAGACAATTCCTCCTTTTTGTGGTGCCCGTGGCAATGCTGAGCCAAACCTCCTCCTCTCGCAGCAAAAAGGCAGCACCCCTTTGGGCTCTGGGGACCAGGTCCTGTGTGTCACCTGCAGGAGATGCTCTACTACAACACTGGGCCAGGAGAGGCACAAACATGGTTTCCCACTAAAAATTAACTCCTGCTCCTACACTGGCAGTAACATTAAAGAACGAAAGCTATTTTAAGGAATAATATACTTCCTAATGCAGATTATAATCCAGACAAGGGTTAGCACAGAACTTTATCCAGAGGCACTTTTTGAAGAGCTGATTGAAGTGCACAGCCTCAGCTTACTACCCAGATTTACAGTGTGTGTCCTCTGTGAGCTTTAATAAACATTATAGATAAAAATCCTCACAATACACTGAGAGGAGTATGCCCCTGTGTTTTCATCCTCAGGTGATTTCCTACAATATAGTGACTCACTCTTCCTCTGACATACCTCATGTGACTATGTGAAGTGACCTAAAGGCAGCATAAATATAAGATTTCTACCTATTAGTGTAGACTGATGAGATTCTAATGCTGCTACAGGTTGAAATTTTTTAACATTAAAATTCATGTACATATTCATCAGACTGCAAAAGTAGTATTGTATTTTTTGCTATAATCTTAACCATGCTATCAAGATTGTATTGGTTAGTATTGCTAGAGAAGTCTGTCCAGGAAAAAACTTATACATGACTTATGATTATATTACCGGTGAACAATTTATTTATTGAAAAGAAGAAAGGACAGGAAAGAGCAGAAGAAAAAGATGGAGGAGAATGAAATAAAGATTCATAAAAGTGGACAACATTTTCTTGGGAAACAAGCTTTTTTCTATCTCAAAATGAAAATCTGTACAACATAAACAATATTCTGAATAGGAAGCATACCTCATGAACAGCCTCCTCATTGAAAAATAATGTTAGCATTAAATATAAATATGCTCTACATTATGCATACAGATTAATGCACTATACTTTCGCCTTTCATGAAATGACCTGAGCCCCATGAGTGAATTATAGATCTGGGGCTATCTATCATTGTATAAATAATTACTATACCAAAATGTGCCTGAAAAGTATTTGAAAGAGAAATACAGGGATTTGGAAACTATGCCTTTTTGTATTTTAGGTATCTATACAGCAGTATGCATACTTATAATCCAGCTGTTTCCATTTAGAAAAAAAAAAAAAGAGATTATACTGTTACTGTTTTAAATATATACTGTTTTTTTACTGTATGAGCAAAGACAGCTACAGTAGTCATGGCCTGGAACAGTGAAATTACAAATTTTCAGTCAGACTAGATCTTCAAAGACCAGTTCTTCTTCCATTTATTTCATCTTTTGATGAGACTAAGAAAATCTTACAGAAAGATAATGACACAAAAGCCCATAACTCTCTCTTATTTGCTATTGTTCTAAATGTAGGAAGCCTCTTCAAAATACTGGCTGCTGGTGCTGTGAAGATGTAGCCATTTTCAGCTTCTGGGATTTGGCTGTTACTGTTTGTTCACTAACAGTGAATACACTTAAATGAAATAACACACGAATTAAAGAACATTCTTAAAATTGTTAAGAATAAAAAAAAGTATCATTCATTAAGAAACGAAACAGATCAGATAAATCTTAGACCTACTGAATAAGTAGGTATGCGTTTTTTATGACCTGCTGACAAAGTTTCACCGTAGAATATTTTAAAATGAATTTACACTTTAGTTAAGCAGAGAAATTTTGGAACAGTTTTTCATGCTTTTGCATAAAGTATATGTTAATTATTCATCTAATTT
The DNA here is from genome assembly GCA_013396735.1 of Grallaria varia. Classification (NCBI taxonomy): domain Eukaryota; kingdom Metazoa; phylum Chordata; class Aves; order Passeriformes; family Formicariidae; genus Grallaria; species Grallaria varia. Next base: position 969,845 of record VWZG01008543.1, read on the forward strand.
CAGTTTCTTCATGCATAAGTTTCCTTCTTATTTATGCAGAGTTGACTTGACTGAGCAGGCTGCAGGAAAGGGTCAGATAACCCTTTCCTGAGCAAAGGCAGAACGAGTACATGAAAATATGCTGAAATGGCATATTTTGGGGAATATATGCTGAAATCGCCCCCTTTACTGCTGAACTTTATCAATGTGTATTTTTGTCTCACATGCTGAAGGTTTAAAAAAAATCATTCTGAGATGACCTAGGTTTGAGGCAACCAAAATAATAATTTGTTTTGACCATTCCTACGATAAGAAAAATCAGAAATAAAGGTCTTACTTTGCTGTGAAGCTTAAATAGCATTCACAAAATGAAGAGATATTAATTATATGAATTATTCAAAAATTACTGTTCCTTAAGGCTGGGGAAAGAAAAGGGTTGTCCCATTTCTCAGAGAAGTACTGAAACCACCAACCTACAGTCACTTTTACTGATTTCATAAATAACCAATTGCTGGCACAGTCGAATCACTCCAGCAAGGGATCCTGGGGCATGTCACAATTTATGGGGCAGACAAATCTCTTCAAATGCCTCCTGCCTCTTCCCCCATATTCAGGATCTTGGTACCACCCCCCAGTATGACTTGCCAATGCTTCAAACTCTTGCAAAAGCAACTTCTTGAAGGGCCTGTCTCCAAATCAGAGCAGTAAAGAAACGTGCATTCTAGGGTGGGGTAAACCCCAAAAGTACCAAAGTTAAATAAATGACTCTGTCATATTGGAGAGCCTGTTGAATTGGTGCGGACGAGGGTGAAAAGCAGTGGTGGGAGGCAGGGAACATTTCTGGAGAAAAATCTATCAGAGACATCTAAACCCGCACTACTCTGCAGTGCTTAAGCCAGCAGAGGGCAAACTGCAAAAACTGTGGCAAGCAAGTAATTTTGGGTTTTGTGGAGTCCAGCAGCCAATGTAAGTTACATTAGAAATATTACCCTGTTGACATTTCTCTGCATGTCAGCTTAATTTCCTAAGCAAAGATTCCTTATGTGATCATGCTCTCACTCTGCCCAAATTACTTAAGAACCCTGGATCCTTTAGAACGGGTTTTAGGAGACAGCAAAGATCTCAGGATTATTGTTTTCCTGTAACTAACCTGAAAGCACAGGTTACAGACGGACCTCAGACCTTATTAGATACCAGAGAATATGTAGGAAAGATACTTTTACAAAAAATCCTAACAGAGACAAAACCTTCAGTCTCTGCCCAAGAATCAATTCTTCATTAGTTTTCAGTTACTCACCAGTTTTCTCTCCATTGCAAATATTTTAGCATCCAATATGGCACAGACACTGTTTGAAGCTTTTCACACGGTCAGGGGGCATTTAGAACATCTGAGCCCTTCCCAGCTCACCTTTTCCCCCTTGCCCCCCAAACCCACCCTGCCTGCTTCTCTTCCTTCTTGTCTCGTAATGGGTCAGCCCACACTGCAGTACTTCTATAATTCAGTTAAAAAGGCCACGTCAGCCACGAGGCATCTCACGGAAACCAAAGATTTCTTTCTGCATCTTATGGCAAAAACTTGGGTTTCAAAAATAGAATTTGCCAGATTTAGCCAGAGAGTCTATACTTAACTGTCCCACCAATGCAAGTGCTGGAAAACAAAATAAAACTTAAACCAATCCAAACCAAACGAAAAACTTCCAACAATAAAACCCTCAAAACCAGAACCTCAATGATTTAGTCCTACATCAGTAGGAAAAAAGATTAAAGTAGGAATTTTCTCACCATATGGATAGAAGGTTAGACTGAAGTGATAGCTGACAAGGTATTTGCCTCAGGAAAAGTGGCAGTAGTGCTCTCTGTGACAAATGCTGGTAAGTAGAATTTACCCATTTTAGCATCTTAATTTGGGCACCCCAGAGTTCAATTTCCCTTGCCTGGCCTGGAGTGCTCAAATAGGTACTTTTAATCTCCTTTTGTAATATACTGCTAACCACTGAAATACATGTACGTGGAACTTGTGAAACTATTGTTAAAGGAGGAGAAGAAAGTTTCTGTACCTTCATTTAAATTGCAAAGAGTAGCTGCCCAAAGGGGCTGGTTGTGAAATTCACTGAAAATGTGTTTTGTTATTAACCAATTCCGAACTTAAAATATGTGACAAGCTTCCTTTGCCTTCAGTGCCTGAAGCAAAGAAGAACAACACAGTGTACTAATATACAGCATATATAAACTGCTATTTTCATAGTAGAACATCATCAACCATAAAGAAGACAGGCAAGAAAAAGGTTTGCTTGTAAATCTTCAGAGGAATTGATAGCCTTTTCTTCCCCTGTTACTGCAGGAGCACACTCAGCCCATTTTGCCTCTGGTTTTTTTTTCACAGTACTGAATTATATATACATTCCTATTAAGAAGCGCCCACATCCCAGAAGGATAAGTCCCACACTAATGTTTCAGCAGTTGAAACTACAGATCCTTTTGAAGAGTTCATCTGGTTCTTGTGAATCTGACACTTCTTTCAGTGGAGAGGAAAACCCAAATGTCTTCTGATGTGTATTTGTGAGTAGGTGGCCCCTGTCAAAGTGAATAAAAGCATTATCCTTACCTATTTATTTTGTAAATGTATTTTTTTAAAGTGCTTGGAGGAGAGCTGTAGAGATACAATGTTAAGAAGGAAAGTTTAACAATAATTTCCAGGGTCCTTCAAGCCTTGTACCAGATTTTGTGCCTGTGTCATTGGCACAGGGTTTTTTAGAAGACTTTTTTTCCTTCCTTTTCTTTTTTTTTTTTTTTTTGGTCCTGCTTTAAAAGCTCCAGTTTTCTGAAGGGAACAGTTCTTCTAATTAGAGCACATAAAAGACTTTTCATATTGACACTGTTATATTTTTGGCTGTCAATAAACTCATTAATTCCTTCAAACTTTGTCTTAGGAAAAAAAGATCTGAAATCTGCAACTTTCTGCCTTCATCCTATTTTCTGTAGAGGGTAATTAAATCAATTCTGGGTTTGAAGAAACACTTGCAGCNACAAAAAAGAGGAGATTGAACTTTGGAAATATCGACCTATTAGATAATAAATAAAAAAATTATAAAAAAAAAAAAGAACCCATCTCTACCTAGAAAATCAAGATTCATAACTTCTTAATTGGTGAGAAAAAACACATTTCATGAATGTCATCTTTGTTTTGATGACTTCCCATCAATAAATATAGAGGGATCCTTGCTCTTCTTGGTTTTCTTCATCGAAAAAAGATCTGAGACCAGATGGAGTAGGTGTGTGCACAACTCCTTTTCCCGTCACCAGAACTTAATTATCTACATAAATATTAAACCATTCTCTAATTAATACAGAAACTGGAGATGCCAATGTACTTTTCTGCACCCTTCCTCACAGTACCTTTTATCACCATAACTGCACATCAGAAACTACGGTGAGGAAACCTACTCTGCTAACTTAAGGAAGCCTCAAGAGCTTCAAGCCTACTAGAAAGTAGCAAAGATATTTCCACTGTGACTTTTTGCCACCTTGTTTTTAATGCTAACAGATTCCCAGCTGTACAAGGTGCACTGTACTGAGCGTGTTCATGAGAGTTTTAAAACTAAGGAGGGCAGATTTAATTTAATTGAAGAACAGTTCTAATTAAAACTTGGTCTGCGGTGGAAGAAAACCTATTGTTCAAATGAATTCTTTATGCTTGTCAAACTGATTTTTTCTTACCAAATCAGATTAGAATAATTATAAGCCTATAATGACATCAAAACACCCCGGTAAACCAGCCATTTACAGCCAGAATCTGACACCTTATTCCTGCTGAATAGTAATTTAATCTGTCATGGGACTACTCAGTATGAGTAATTGTAACAGAATGTCCTCTTTGGCAGCTAATAGTATATTTTATCTGTCAATATATCTGCAGAAGATTAGCCAGGCATACTTTTGGTTAGGGTGACTGATCCAAAAGAACATGTCAACTGAGCCAGCTCATCTCAGAAAGAGGGATGTGAGAGACATTAGCAGAGACAGTGTGTTTAATGCACAGAGTAACTGAAAAGAGGAGTAAATTATTGATAAGAAGGTGTGCACCACTGTGAATATGTGAAGCATCTTCTGCAGCCGCTCTAATTAGGGCATCAAATCTTTTGCAAATTTTTTGGGACAATGGCAACATCCATCTGTGAAGTTTCTGGCCAAGAAACAGAACTACCTTCAATTTGTTTGAATTTTAGCCCCTGGTTTAATTGAATGATATCCATTCTTTATGTCAACAACAATATTTCCCCCATTTAATAATGACACACTTGATGGAATTCAATAGCTTAACCAAATTCTCCTCTGGGAACACTAACACTGCTGTTTTCAGATGCCTCAAAGTTAAATACCATCCAGCTATTAGTAAGACACGGTTTGCTCTTAATGCCATTGATTGGTAATGGATTTGCTAAGAATAACGTTGATCTTTGCTTTCCTGAAGGTTTTCTGTTTTCATAAAAAAGTAAAGCTACATTTTTTGTGTGTTTTTGTTGGTTTTGTTTGGGTTTGTTGTTTTTGTTTTTTTTTTCAACTTGGCAGCAGGCATTCATTTCCAGCAGCATGAGCTCTACTGTCAGCACCAGTAGCTGCAACACATCCAGACTTCTACCAAGGGGGTCACATCCACACCAGTTTGGAACTGACAGATTCATTTCTTACCTTCTCCTGAGACAGCAATGAGGACTGAAAAAAATCAAGAGGTCCACTGTAATTACCATGTATATTTCAGATTAAATAAATGTGATAAAAGCCTCCATCTGGCTGTTGATCAAATGTGCAGAGGCAGGCTGATTTTCAGTGACATATTACAATATGTCTCTTGTAACAGTCCCTAATGCCATCCTGTAAATTACTTACATTTGGGATTACTTGACTACGGCAGACAGAAATATTACTCACTGTTTAAGCGCTGCCTACTGGGAGTTTGGGAGACTTGGTCTAATCTTAAAGTTGTTAAGCAAGGCATTAAGAAATAATGGGGCCATGTTTATTTTACTAAATGCTGATTGTGCTCACACTATTTGAAGGTGGCAAACCCAATTTAATAGCAGCCTGAGCTTGTTCCCAATGCTGGAAAAGCTGTAGAAAGGCTAATGCTGGGGAAATAAGGGTAAGTAGCGTGCCAGAACGGTTCTTAAGGAGAACTTTAAAAATCAGGAAAGTCCTGAAAATATGGCAATAGTTACAAGTTATACACTTTCTGCAGCAAAAGAAATACAGGCCTCTCTCTGAACAGAAATTCAGTGGTTCAGGGCCTTCCTTCCCTTAGAGAAAAATCCCAACCAGCAGCCTCAAAAAGAAACAATACAAATTTCAAGGGAAAAGTAGAAAATGATGCTGCCATTTCACCACTACCTTACAGCTCTCCTTGCAGTGGTGGCTGCAACATGTGGAGAGCCAAAATTCAGTATGTTACTGAAAGTCTTTTAAAAACTTAGGGTAAGAAAGAAAAGTTGGGCAAAAATGTCTGGAGGATATTCAGAGAGCAACAAATTGTGGTTAGAAGGGCTGTTCTTATGATTTACAGCTTCTTGAGCTTTATAACTCACAGAACAACAACGAAATTAATTCAAAATTGAAAAAAACAGTGCTTATTTAACAAAAAAACCCAAACAAAAACAAACAAAAAAACCCAACAACAACAACAAAACCCCCCACAAAACCAAACCAAACCATGGTTTTGTTTGTTTGCAAACCCAAATATCATCTCCTAGCAAATTATGGATATTTCTGGTCACATTGTCATGTTCTTATTAAACATTTATTCTGTCCTGAAAGTGTACCAGGACACACCATGTAAATCAAGGTGCTGCCCATCAAGGAGAGCTCTGACCCTGTAAATTGTTGTTGTAAAGCTGAGCAGGAAGCCTTTGCTGCTTTTAAAAGCACAGCAACTTAGTACCACGGTGTTAAAATTTGTTTCCACCTAGACAATGGTCTGGAAAAAACCTTGGAAGCATTATGAGCCTAGGAAAAATCTCATGGGTTTTTTTTTTGCTCTAGAAATATTCTGCTCTTCTCCTATTCCATCACTCCAACAAGCAACTTTCCCTTCCTTTCCCTATTCAGTTCTTACTCTGTTTTAACTGCATGAGATTTTCCATATAAAGCCTTCAACCTAAATTGTCTCATTAGCCCACATCACTTAGCATCCACTCTTACTTAACTGAAGTGGTTCATTAAATGCCATTTCCTCCTAAAAGACCTCTAAGAACTTAAGTCCTCTCTTTAGGAAGTCAAGAACACAAAATGTGAAAGAGGAAAACAATGTTCCAAACAAAGCTGGAATTAACACGCCTTCTGAATGCCACTGCTGAGCATCTTTTTCTTTACTCTTTCCTTCTTCCACTCCCTCCTAATAAGACTGTTCCCTTTACATTACACCACGCCAAGGACAGGATGTTTCTCTCTGAAGTATTCTGCATGCCAAAACTGATTGAAGACGCTCTTCAACACCGTGATTTGGTTCATGATGACACTGTTTGATGCAGAAGTTTTGGTTAAGGCAGTGAAATTTTAGTTATTACTGTCTAACCAACATCTCAACAATATCAGTCCAGCAAAATCACGACAATGGGCGCTTGCTCTGCAGAGCGATGGCTTCGTCTGCTCCGAGCAATGCACGAGGCCTGGCGTTGGGGAGATGTTCCTGCAGCACATCACGCCCGTGACACCCTTGGAGAGAAAGGTTTCTCCAGGGAGTAAGCATGGAAAATCAGATTTAAATCCTTTAAATCCATACAACAAACCCACAAAGTGTGTACTTTGGCAAAGTGTTCTCTTTATCTGAGCCTCAGTTCCTCTAAAGTACAGGGAGACTCATAAACAACGTATTACCTTGACTCGTAGAATGACTTGTAAGGGAATGAATTTCAGATGGCCTGGTAGTAGTGGTAAGGCAGGTACTTCACCTGTCCTTACAAAAATTATTCTGTATAAAAGCACTTAAAAACATTTGAAATGGATTTCTGTGGGTTTAATTTTTACTAAGTTTTTGTTGGATATATTTTTTGCGTTGGGGTTTTTTTTATTGTTGTTGGTTTTGTTTGTTTGCTTTTTGAACAAAAGGACACAGAGCATCTATTATTATGAATTTGCCTTATCAATTTTCTATTAATAGCTGGATGCCTTTATTTCCAAGAGACGACACTGAACAAGATAGCCTTACACAGCTACATTACTGAAAGCAATTCACACCAGGTAATTGATGAAGATAAAAATAAACAGAAATGTGGGAATAAGCCAGAAATAAGATGAATCTACTTCCAGATTATGGAAACAAACAGAGAGTTATTAGGGATGTTGTTAAACATTGCTAAACAGGTCGACAAGAACCCTTGGGTTCATAAATAACCTTGAATCTAATAGGAAAAGTTGTTCCATTTTTATAATGGAATCATCGAGGATGTATGCCAGCTGATACAAGCAGGTAGAATAGAATTAATGTTTAAAAAATGAACAGCTATAGTCTCCTGCCTTCAGTTTCCTTCTTCATCCCAGCAATGTCTACTTTCTCACAAGTGCTAATAATTTATGCATTACAATTAAACTCAGAAAATGATGATTAAAACTTCTTTATATTTGGTTACACTAAGATCCTAATACCTCTGGGGAGCAGTTAAATATTAGATGCTTTATTTGTATGCTAATTAAATGCAACAATACGGTTTGGAACTTTAAAATTACATGAAGCAATCAAACCTGTGTCTAGATGTCAAGGTTTCAGAGAACGGTACCATTTCTGTGACCACTGAGCAACAAAAGCAATCCCAATAATCACAGCAAGAGACCCATAAAATGTTAACGTCCTAAAATAATGTGTGTACAGGCAGAGTGACTTCTCTTAGCAGCCTAAGTGACCGTTCCAGCACATGAACATGTTTGGTATTGCAAGGGACATTTGTGCTTTTTAGTACTGATATACAGTATAAGTGGTTAAATCTTCAAGGTACTCTCTGCAAGTATGAGCCATAATACAATACATTTCACATATGTTAAGCATAATATAACTTGTGAATGACACATAATAATAAAAAAGAACAGCAAATTCGTAACCTGCCAAGGTCAGCTTAGTTAGTGGCTGCCCACACTCATAGACAGTAAGGGTCAACAAGGAGGTTGGGAGCTGGAGCAGAAAATGTATGAGGGGATGTGAGAGAATTACAGTGTTACTTGCTTGAGAAGAAAGAGTTAAGGGAGGAAACACTATTGCTATCTTCAGCTAGCACCTGGGAAGGAGAAGAGATGACTGAGCAAGACTTTTCTTAGATGTGCGCAGACATGAGAGGCAATGGAGACAACCTGGAACATCAACAATTCCAACTAGATATTAAGAATTTTTTTCCCCCCTAGTTACCTAAAGGTGCTGTGGGTTCTCCATGCATGGACATGTGAAGAACTCATCTGAATGTGGCCCTGCTTTAAGCTGGGCTTGGACCAGCTGATCTCCAGAGGTCGGCTAAAAATGTTAGAATTCCAGGAAATGGGCCAGAAGCCACCAAAACAAGAATACAAGAAAAAAACAATACAGATGAGATTTCTGCATCTTAATAAACAGATGATAAACTAGCATCCAGCAGATGGATGCCAAGATCCTATTGTTACTTTAAGTTGTACTGTTCTTTCTCTGTTGTCTTACATTGCTGCCATCACTGTTCAATCCATGTTCTCAAAAATTCAACAGGCTCACCAATTACTTTTCTCCTGCCTTCTAGTAATGGACGCACATGAATCAGGGAGCAAGAGTTCACATAAAACCTTAGAAATTATACTGCAGAAAGCAGTATGTTGGCAGAGGAAAACTCTATGTGATATAAAGGCTGTTGTCTTCCTCTAATAATTTTTTTTCTTGAAATATTTTTTTTTAATCTCAAAATCAGGGTCCCAGCAACCATTAAAAAAAATAAAATCCACACTAGGTTATTTCAGAGACTGTTTTACAAAACATTATACATAATGACAGTGTCAAAGATCAGCATCTTGTTCCAATGGACTTTCCATCAAATTAGATCTACAATTACTGAGAGGTTAGATTTGCAAAGAAATGAGCTGACATTTCAGCATTCTGTGGCAATTGCAGTATTTCCAGTAAGGATTTCAGCTTTATGGCCAGCTTGACAAAACTAGTGTAATTCTGTTTTCCTCAGGTATAGCAAGGTTTATTTATAGCAAGGTCAACTCATTTGAAATATCTCGTGTCTCTTTACTCACTAAAGAAATTGCCATACAAGTAAAACTCTGGATGGTGGTGTTTCTCTGTAATGGGAGGGAGTAAGAACCAGCAACCACAGAAATTGCTTCTTTGCCTGTCAGACTTGATATTCAATGCACAAAACATTTTGTAGATAAAAATATACTGAGGCTTATCTCCATGTAATAACAGTGAGCATGCATTTTTCAAAGTACACTGTAGACCCCAAACACAGCAGGGGCTCTGATGGAACTACTACATGGAACATCTAACAATCATCTAACAATCTGACAACTAAATATATGGTCCAAATCTTCTACACAAACCTGAGGAGATAAAATCCTGCTGCAAAAATTCTGGTCGGAAATTTCTCTCTGCCCTCAAGTCCTGTGAGAAAACATTCCAGAGTGCATCAGCCATCTCTCTTTTCCTCCTGCTCCCCCATACACCTTCTTCTTTGGGAACGTAACTTGACTTCAAGCAGAGAGAGGAAAATACTTCAGAACATCCCTTAATGATACAATATAACAACTATATTTAGGAGTGTGCTTACACAGTTTTCTGTGTTTCCTGCCTTGCACAGCTTCAGTACCATCCTTCTTCTCTGCTACTTTTTCATGAAAGATGCTCACACAGCTTCAGCAAAACTGACAATTAAAATACTTCCCCAGTGTCACAAACGTCTGCACAAATCCTGTTATTGCCTTGCTGGAGTTTTTGTTACTTCCTGCTATTGGTTTGAAACCAAAGAATTTTATCTTGTCCCCAAACCAGGCTCCATGAAACCTCTGGCATCATTAATTTTTTTTTACTCAAAGTGCCTCTGTACTCAAAATGAGAGACAAACATATATTTAAATATCTTTAATACATCATAAGCCAAATTTGAGCACCAGAGTCATGAAGTGTGCTCACAAAAGCGTGGCCTAAGCCATTTAAAGGACAGCAAGACAAATGAATCCCTGACAGACACATCCTCGGAGAACTGATACGCGCATGCCTAGAGGCAGCAGCAGCATTTTGGCTGAGCTGATCATCTCTGTCCCTGCCTGTCCCATAAAGTTGTTTTAAATTCACAAAGTAGGTGTCTCTAGCCCTAAGTTGCCTGAAGGCCTAAGTGATTTGTTTCACATCATGAGTGTTAAATACACACTTGAAACCCCTGAATTCAAACCAAATTGTACTAACTCCAAATATTTTATTCAAGACACAACATGAAGAGGAGCAGAATCATTATGTCTTACTAGGGATGCAGAGATTAACAAAGAATATTTAAATAAATACAATTCTTGCGTGTATGAAAGAGGAGAAAAATCCCTGAATATAATAAGGGCATCACCACAATAAAATTACATGCCAAGGCCACGACCATGTTCACACTATGAGACATAAATGAAGTCAGGTCCCCAGAAATGGATAGTCATGTTATCTCTGAGAAGTAGAGGTTTGTGACCTCAGTTGAAGAAAACACCCATTTTGAATGGGACTGCCTTGGAGCACAGGTAGAGAGAACACACGAGTTGTCACACCCAAAGAACAGTTTGAAATGTGTCACTGAGCGCAGCCATCCTCTTCCATAGATGACTACCTAGCATCATGCACTGAGCATCAGATTCTTTGGCTTCATTCCCTGTTGACTAGGTGCCCCTAGAAACGAAATTCCTCCTGGGAAGGTAACTCAGAAGATGGATGCAATGACACATCTGTCTCATCTCCCTTTCATGCATGAGCAAAGGTGCGCTGACCAGCAAAGGGATGATTTGGTCCTGGGTATGATCAAAATGGTCCAGCATCCTTAAGACATAAACAACTGTCAGCAGGGCAGTTCCTTAAAAACACTTCATCTATGAATGAACTAGAATGCTGTATTTGAAGCTATCATATATGAAGGACATGGCATCACTAATATGTTCCCCTACTGTCTGTAATGATTAGTTTCATTCCTGAATTTATGTTCAAGGGAGTACATTCAGTTAAAACCTCCTCTCCCTCTCCACCTTAGAACTCTTCAAAGGTGTGTTCTTCTATCAGAGCTGTTGACTAACACATGTACATTCAGTTGAGAGGGTATATTATTCATTTAGATTCACCTCTATTCAGTTTAAGCAACTCTCTTTCATCATCTTATGACAGGAATTTATAGTTAATTGACTAATTTTCTATCCTATTAACATGTTAACATTTTTACATGAGAACATGGAAGAGAATAGTGCCTGCAAAATCTTGGGAAGTTTTCTTCTAAGCATTGCTTTTTCACAGAATTTATTTACTAGTTATTAACAGAAAATCTGTAGAAGGTAAGATGCACCGTTAAATGTAAATCACATTGCCTAGTGTTGCTTAAATTTCTTCTTTGAAACATCTGCTTTTCAAGCTTCATTTACCTGTCTTGTGATAGTCAGACAAATTACTGCAAGATTTTTTTTGCCCAAAGAGATGTCTGTCATTTCACAGAACAGACACAGAGAAAAGAAGTTGAGTTGCCTCTTTTCTCAAATATGCTGGGAAAAAAAAAGCTTGCCCAAACAAAACAAATGCTTTGGTTTCCATTACATCCACAAAGAACTACTCTAGCCAACCCTTTAAACAAATACTATCATGACTGAGTCCCCCATCAGAGGCTTAGCCATCAACAGCTTGACACTGTGTACGCTTCATGGCTGCTTTACTTTCAGTATCTAAGGATGCAGTCTTTCTCCCATCTGACTCAATGCACATTTCAAGCTTTTAAATATTTTAACCAACTTAAAGCTACCACTAAGATCTGCTGGTTGACAGATGATTCGCAGCCAACACAAACCACTGCTGGGACCTTCTTAGTGTGAAGTGCTCAAAGATGTGTTTCCTAGTATGGGTGAGCACAAAACCCATTCTGAAACGCACTGTACAGGTATTTTTCTAATGCACACCTTTACATTGTGGCCTGGCATACATACAAACGTAGCATCATCGAGATTTCTTGAACCAGGTTTATGATCTTTAACAGAAGTCTGTCCCGTTATCTCAGAGCAAAGAAAAAACTCAAGGAGTATGTAAAGCTTAGTGGGAAAGAACAACCCTTGTGCTGGCACATCCTGTGCAGCCAAGTCCAAGCAGCAGAACTTCAGTAAAGATAATATTTATCATTTCAAATTGCAAATCTTGGCATGATGGTTTTTCATGGATGGGTGACTTTTTTAGAGACAAGCTTTATAACCAGCTATTACAGAAATCTTTGTTTAAAATTCTGACAAGAAAAAAGAAAAACATTAAAAAAAAAATTTGTTTAGTCCATAGAGTCACACACAGAAACAAATACTAAGGGAAGTGCTAGAGAAAGCCTCTCCTTTAAATTTCCAGTTCTCAAAATCTGACTTCAAATTCTTCCACCTCTTTGTGTGCCAACGCAATGTGGATTGGATTACTCGAGGAGCAAAGCACCACACAGTGCAAGAACTCCAGCGCTTCATCCTTTAAAGAAGCAACAACGTGTAGGGGATCCATGACACAACAAAAGCACGAGTTCAGGGGGTTGCTTAAAAGGAAAAAATGTTGTGAAACACTCCAACACAACACTTTGAAATGTCTCATATGCCCCTTCTGAGGAAACATAAAAAACGGTGGCTGTGATTGCTTTTCGCAACTGACAACAGCATCTGATCTCAGATCTTCCCTTTTGAGGTGGAACCTGCGTGCCACAAGCAGCTGTGCATCAAACCCAGAATGTTCTTCCAAAGAGCTACAAGAAAGGCCCGAGACATAAAAGGACTGATAATTATAACAGCACAAACACAATGAGCTCTGAGTATAATTGATGGTGAGCTGAACTGTTCTTTCAAATCCAAAAAAATCAAACCGTTTTCAATGTTTAAGGAAAGTGCTAACATTATAGTGCTAACATTTTAATTGTGTTTTTACACCTACATTGTAAAGGCACTTGTTATACCCAGAACACCCAGAAAACTAGAAGGCTCATTTCAATAGGTTACACTTCATGAAACCTTGTAAACAAACTTGAAAATCAGTTAAAACAAAAGAGGTGTTACACTCCTTGTGGAAGTTCAGGAAAAAGCAAAGCCATGTTTTCTCTACAGCCCTATGTGCTTAGTAACATTTTTGATACAAGAACATACAGAAATTAGTTTTAGAGATATTGAAGAAACAGAAGAGACTGAAAAGACTGGGGAAAGGAGAAAATAATCTGCCCTATGAAAACAAACCTTTTTATGTCCATTTTTCTCATTTCTTTCACTTTAGTTCATAAATATTGTTGAATCACTGAGATGCAGCCATGACTTTAGGTGCTTCCTACATGACAGAATGCTCTAAAACTCAGCAGAAAGAGTTTCTGCCCCTGTCGATGAAACAAACCAGGTCCAAGAAAATGTACTGGATACATTTTTTCTGTTTGGTAGGGTTGGGGAAAGGCAGATTTTCAGACGTTCATTAGAAGAATAATGAATTAAAATTTGGATGCCCTTCTCTTAGTTATTGCTGTTATTATCAGTAGTAGGAGTACCAGTTTTATTTACATATATAGTGTTCAGTATCATTCAGGAAAACCAGAATTAGTGTTATAAACTGGTCTTGTGCTTGTTTCCTCCGCGTGCTCTTTTACACACCACCTGCAAGAAAACTATAAGGGATTTTTTTAAATGGTGATAGGAAGTAAGAAATAGCTCTTCCTGAACTTCACTATCGCCCATTTCTATTTTTAAGGCATTGACAGACAGAAGCATACCGACAGAGAAATAAAGTACATGCTTGCATATCCCTGTGAAGCTTTGATTTTCTCTGTGAATGCCACTAAAGGGGAAAGACAAGCTGCAGGAGTCGCTGCTGTTTCCTTGCTGTGCCAAAGGCTGGTGTGGGGGATTGCTGGGTCCCTTCCCCACGCTTTGGGAGCCAGTGGGGGATTGCTGGGTCCCTTCCCCACGCTTTGGGGGCTGCCTCCTCCTGGGACTTTGCCCCCTTCATCAGGCAGAGCAGTTAAACCAGCAATGGCACAAGCAAGCTCACGGGTTCTGCTGCGTGTTTGGCAGGGGCTGCCTTAATGTTATCAAAAAGGGGATGCAGAGACATGAAATGACCTCCTCCCTGCGAAGAGTTAGGATGGGAACAGGGACAACAGTGAAACTTAGCCCCTCTAAGGCTGGCAGGAAACTCCAACTAGCAAAAACCAGATTTCAAGGCAGAATACTAGTCAATGCTCTATTCACTGTCGTATGATTAGCAAAAACTAGATGGGCAAACAATATATATTTTAGGATGCTTTTCCCCCTTTTATTTTTACCTTTTCTTTCTCCAATTAGGTGTCTCCAGTTTGCTGTTGCTAAATTCCTTTTGTTTTCAAAGAATCTCATTTTCTCTCCACTGAAGCAGAATTGAAGAAAAGAACTGAGAAAATGATGGGGCAACTAGGCAGGTAAAATCCTTGTAAATCCGACTCCAAACTGCTTAATATTCTGAATCCCTACTTCAGGGAGATAAAAAACCCTGTTGGCATAGTCTGAGTTGCACTGATGTCTGAGCAGGAAGAGTTTACTGTAGATTTGGAAGCTTTGCTTCTTAAAAAAAATGAGAGAAAATGCGAGAAATTAAGATTCTTCTGTTATGCTGGGGTTTTCTACAACACAACGCTCACTGATAAACAGAAATGTAAACAAACAGAAATTAGAAGCATTAGAAGTGGTCACAAACTGCTGAAGGTCTCCATTTAATTAGCATTCAAACTACCAGCAAACCATCTAGCTCATTTTGATTCATTATGAAACACTAGTGGAGAAACAGAAAAATAACATAATTCCTAATGATTAAGACTGCCATTATGTATATTTGTATAGGCATCAGACTCTTTTCAAGTTGCTGGGACCAAGCCAGGATTCCAATTTTTGCCAGAAGCAGGCAAGACACTCTGCTGAAATGTAACTTGAACATCCCTATTGCAAACAAAAGTATGCCTTGAGAGAGTGTGCTCAGCTCAATTGCCTGGTTATACACACGGGGCAGAGTCTTCCTCTGCATCATCTCATGGAAGAGAAGTGATGTTATATATTCTTTAACGTATATCCAGCATCTTACATATCAGTCCAGTTGTCACACTGCATTGAGCTATCACCTCTTGTTTTTTCTTTAGCACAAGAAGATAGAATTGGGACATACTTAAGAATCAGCTCAATACCTTCTTCATCCACCCACCCACCTACCCTCCCACCCTTAACTCTCTCAAACAATCCTACCCTGAATATTCCCTCCCAGACTCAACACAACATGCCCAATATTTTATACATGGAGTTACTAGGTTAGACTCGCAGGGCCTGAGCTCTCTAAGTACTGTTATTTGACAGCCTTCACTGATGTGCAGCAGTCAGGAGCCTGTTCAGGGTACGGAAAAGCAAATAACTTGGATAAAAACGTCCACACATCATTAACTTCTACCTTTTGATGCCTATGCAGAAATTATTCACAATATGCCCGATGCTTATAAAAATTCGCCTTCATTGCTACTACATTCAAATTTAGATTTAGATTAGAATGTAATTTAGATCACCAACTTAATCTGATTTTGTAAAAACTGTACCAAAAGTTTTACCTATGTTTGTTGTGGTAAATGAACTCTGATAATGCATAGCAGCAGATTTACATGGTTTGTACATCAGTAAGGTTTTAGCAGTAAATTGTACTGCCAGAAGAATTAGGTTAACTACACTGGATAAAAGTAGAAAGTGGTTACAGTTGTGATTTAATCATCTTGCAATTTTCAGTATTTTTATCTGTGACTATAAAATCTGAATTTGCATTACCCCTCTATATGCTTTATGTTCCCTACTCCTACCATTATTGTAACATATGCTCTTTAGGTTTCCCCTATTACTTTGGTTAATTGTGGAACCATTACTGCCATTGCAACCTTGAGCCACCCAGACAGTATTTCTTCACACCCACCAGCAATGCAATTGTCAAACAGTTTGATAATCATTTTCCCACTGAACTCACACAGTACCTGGCCATAGAGAAAAAATATTTTCTTTTTTTCTTATAGCGATAAGAGTCACATCTGATGAGCATTCCCATCAGATGGTACTGGTGGTTTTTCTTCTGATAAAGAAAATTATACTGTAGGATGAGTAAATGCCTTTTTCATCTGTAATCTTTATCTGCATTATTTGCAAGGAGGGAAACTCATAGCTCGTTTTTTATGATTTTTATAATGTCATTGAAACTGTGAGACTTGGCAGCAAAGAGTCTAAATTAGTAATTCATTTTGTTAAGATGTGTTATATCACTATATTTATGGCAATAATGGGGGAATTAAGCTGCACTCTCAAACACCTCTGTCTTCTTCATCATCATTAGACTTTTACTCATCTTGCTTACAAATAAAATCTTAAATTTGGGGAAAAACTTGCCAATTCTGTAACAGCAAAAGAAAACATTTTATTCAAAAGCATCTTTTAGGAAAGCACAATATACTTTACTGTTATGAGTACGTACATAATACGTTGCCTTTTATGTTTTCAGGTTTGAGGCCTAATAAAAATACACCATGGCACTTTTAAAAATTTAGTTTCAATGGCAAAAAATTCCAGTATTTGCTATTTTTCACAAGCCTTCAAACTTAGCCCTGTCCTAGTCTTTATAAAGTTTACACAAGAAGACAAAATGTAATTTTGCAAAAATAATTGTTCATAACATTATAGACAACTTAATCTAGATTTACTGGTTTATAGCAAGACAGCCTCCAAATGAAACTTCAACTTTTTTTTATTTTTTTTTTTTTAATTTTCTTTTTACCAGACAATAAGGAGAGCAATGGTTTTGGTTTTGAGTTCCAACCAATGTACTGTAACTATAGACACATTTTCCAGGTAGAGCTAGAGAGGATGACAAAACTGTTCTTATGTTGCATGAAGTTTCTCTAGCAGGCTTTGTCTCCCTCCCTGCTAAACCTCACTTTGCCAAAAACTCTTTTAAGACTCTTGTAAGTCAAAATAAATTTCTGAATGGTGAGTTCATGAGAAAAAGAGTGACACAGCGGTGCTTGAAAATGTTGATGATTCACGTAATGATCACTGACTTGGCCCGATTTTGTAAGATTTGTATCATATTTCCTATGTTTGCTGTGGGATGTGAACTCTGATACGGATAACAGCATATTTACATTGTCTGTACATCAATAAGGTTTTAATAGCTAATTGTATTGTTGGAAGATTTAGTTTAACTAAATTGGGTTTATGTAGAGGAATATTATGGTTGTGATTTAGTCATCTTGCAATTTTCAGGATTTTTATCTGTGGTTATTAAATTAATAGACTCAAATTTATTTTTCTTAAAATTGCAACTAAAACAGCCTTAAAGTCTACAGTTGTTTTAGTCAACAATTAGACTCATTTTGATTTAATGATTTTTACAACTAATATTTCTAATAATAATTAAAGTTATGGGTTTAGGTTGTTATATTTTTCTTCATTTAAGTGATGATGAATATAAGATCTGTAATTTTTTTCCTGTGCAGAATAATCTGAGAATATAGAAGTGGCTGTGCTAGATGGGAAAACAACCACCATCTAGTCCAGTTTCATTTACAACTAGATAAAAAATAGAATACATAAAGTCTCCCTTGTTCACTCATCCATTTTTTGACTCCAGAGTCTAAAAACTTTCTGCATTAGTGACTGTATTCACATCATTCACTTTTTTTCATGTCATTTCTAATTTAATTTAACTGCTGCCACCTTGCTCTCCAGCTATCTCTTTTCTAAGGTGAAGACTGCCAGTCTGTTTAATCTCTCTTAGCACAGACACCATTTTCAAAGACCAGCCATCCTTCTCACTCTTTTTTTTTCCCTCCTATCTATCCCATTTTTTCCCATGCTGGAGAGCCAGAACTCCAGGCAGTATTCCCAAGGCAGAGGTGCAGAATTAAGGCACACATGAGGCACACCCTAAGATGCACTACCTGACGTGCACCAGAGATTTATGAAATGACCAGGCAACGACTTCCCTTTGGGTTTCTCCTCTCCCGTTGGTGCCACAGTTGCTCTTGCCTTTCTGTGTCACCACTGAATCCTGACCTGTCTGCAAAGAAATTTGCTGCAATGACCCAGCACTGCCGGGAGCCGTGAACGAAGCACACGTAAGAAGAGGGAAAAGGAGAACAAGGTACAAGAAGAGACCTGTGAAACGCCCAAAGAACGCATCTATACTACCTTTATGTGAGTGTTGGGGTTCCTTGCCACTGAGTCAAGGGTTTGTGATTGTTAAGTTATATTTTACCCATTTTTAAGAAAAATTGTATGGTTCTGTACTCCGTTATTCCCTTTTCCCTGATTGGTTCCTGGTTGCTGCATTGCAGCGTTACCTTATTTTGTCATCCCATATATGGTTAACCCCTCCTACCCTTGGTTGAACCATCCCCTTTTTGCCCTTATATGTCCCTTGTATGCATACTCCGCCCAAGTTCCGCCTCCCTTCTAGCACCTTCTCCCCAGACCCTATATAAGCCGGTGCAATGCTTGAATAAAGGTCCACTTTTTGCTACCTCAACTCCATGGGTGAACCTTTTCTTCCTCCCGGGCTGCATCACAGAACCTCTTTACAAAGTACTGCCTGCAGCTCGTCCGGATCTCACATTCTCTGCTCACACGTGTGCAGCCGAACTGGTTTTCACTTTTAATATTTTATTTATATTGCTTCTGTAACTGTGCATTGCGATTCTATGAAATTTCTAAGTTAGTCAAATGTCACACGCCACCTCTTTTTGTCTGGTGGCCTCTCCCTGCACAGCACTATCCAGCTCTCCTGTCACCTCCTCTCTCTGCTTGGAGTTTGTCCTTTCTCTTCAGAGTGGGGTCACCTGACTGTGTCAATGACAAACCAGAGCCCCACGGCTTCTTTCCCTGTAGCAAAATAATTCATACCACTCCAGGTAGCAGATGAAAGATTTTTGTACTTTTCACAGTCTTGAAATATCTCAAGTTATTTTACAAGTGGCTTGTGAAAACAGCACCGCTGGACAGGAGGGATAGGGAGGGATTAACCTCTTTAGTATGTGAAGGAAAAATATGCATAACCTCTGGCAGACGTCTATAAATAGGCTGACACTAAAAATTATGAAGCTTTCCTAATTTTATCATAAAAGTGATTTCAGATGTTGTATGAGCTTCAAGGTAACCATGCATTTCTGTTAAATACTCTCAGCACATAAAAGATGAAATGGGAATTGGGAATGTTCAGCATATGAGTACACAGTTTTAATTTGTCTTAAATTTCTGTCATAAAAATGCAGTTGTACTCCTGCTGTCTAGTAGCAGTAATGTTTACCATTATCTATTACGGTACTGCAGATGTTCAGATATATATATTTGGAAAATGAGTAAAAATTTCAAGTCCTATTACTTTTTCTTTCTTTGAAGCAGGTTCTGTGGACACTTCAGACAGGAATTGGGTCTTATCTTAATATTCACACCTTATCAAAGTTGTGAAGTGTTACATAAAATGAGCAAATAGAGTAAATGCTTGATAAGTGCATAACAATATAAATGCTTTAACCTTATCATGAAAATTATTTATCTATAATAACACAGACTGGGTGCCAAGAAAAAAAAAACAAAACAAAACCCTCATTTTTGTTCTACTTGTCTCAGTATGCAATGAGTAAGCCAAAAAAAAAAAAAAATCAAATTAATGGAATATTTAGGCATGATTAAGTCACAGTGCCTTCTACATAACCTTCCAACTAAACTTTTTTAAATAAAGTTCAAAGAATGGGATTTATCCCTAATGTTAAACTCATTCCTAATCTCCCAAAGACACATTTGCATTCGAATGAAAAAACAGACGCAGCTTCCCTGAGTTCCGTGGGATTCCTCACAGTGCACAGGTTTGCAGCATCAGGCTGGGATCTGCAGCCCAATTAATCTCATTTGTCCAGAAGACAAGAATTAGATCTTAGGAAGGCACTTAGCAAAGTGTTAATGCTAAGCATACATTGCAGGATTGCACAGTCACAAACGAATTCAATTCATATGTAATTGTAATGTACTTTTAATGACATGTAAAACTGATGGAAAGTTCTTAAGTTTAAAGCACAGGCCTGACAAAAAGAGACCATTTATAAAGTTTAGACCAAACAACACGCTGCAACATTGCACGTCCTGTTCTTTCCAATGCTTTTGCCCTACTATGTATGTAAGTGGTGCTTCCAATGCAGCACAGCTCTGCTGCTGATACATCATTTTCGTTTTGATTGCTGAAAGAATAGCTGTGGAATGCGGGTGGGATTAGATCACATCCCTGCAACAGGTAGTGGCCATCATGTATTTCGTGGCACTTACTTAAAAAAACTCACATTTTTTTCAGTGCTACACACTTTTATGTCTATGTTTTTATCTGCGTTTTTCTTTCACTAAGAGACAGGCAATGCAAATAGAGTAATTAATGCTAATGAAATATCAGAGAATAGAACTGGGATCTTTAAGTATAAGATGTTGACGGAAAGAATAAACATTGATATAGGTCAATTCATTACAAATTAAGTAAAGAACAGGGGATTTTTACAGAAAAAAAAAAAGTGTCCATTCTCATGCTAATCATCTTGGAAAATTCCACTTACTACATTCCCTAATAAATAAATTATCCACAGTTATTTCTGACTAAGATCTGAAGTCAGAAGTAATGTTTTAATTGCTGTGCAGGACTAATAAAGCTGATGTTTGGAGCTCTCAGCTGACCGAGACTAACTCAGAGAACATTTGACTGCCATTTTCATTTTTCCCCTTTCCAGAAGACATCCTTTTAACATACAGTTAATATTGTAATATGGCTAAAATATCTGCCCTTTTCCAACATTAGTCTTTTGAACACAGTACAAATGACCCTCTTCTAACCCTTACAAAGAGAATTAAAATAGCTTTTTGAAGCATTAAAAAGCCATATATTGAAGGAATCCAGCAACAGATGGGGAAACCTACGACTGTAACACTTCTAAACGTTTGTGTGCCTTTTTAAAAATTATATTATATTCTTTCATAACTTGAATCCTTTGATTATAATTTATTTGGAAGGGAAAATGACCTAGATTTTCTCATGTGATATTAAACGTAAAACTTAGATCTTTTCAGGAACGCGTCTCAGCTGGAGGTTTGCAGGTTCTAGTGCAACATCAGGTATCTGTTATGGGCACCATGATATAAATCTTAAGGAAGAACAGAATAGAAGAGAACAGAAAAGTCATGGTGGAAGGGACCTACAACAATTATCTAATTCCACTGCACGACTGCTTCAGGCCTGACAGCTAAAGCACCTTATTAAGAGCATTGTCCAAATCCTCTAAAACTCTGACAGGGATGGGGCATCGACCACCTCCCTCTCCAGGAAGCCTCTTCCAGCGTTTGACTGCCCTCTCGGTAAATAAATGTTTCCTAATGTCCTATCTAAATCTTTCCTGGTCCAGCTCTGAACCATCCCCACACCTCCTATCACTGGATCCCAAGGAGAAGAGACCAGCACCTTCCTCTCCACTTGACTACCTCAGGAAGTTGTAGAGAGCAACGAGGTCAGCCTTTTTTTCTCCAAACCAGACAAACCCAGAGTTCTTACCTGCTTCTCGATTTGATTAATTAATGCCAGTTTTGACTTGGAATGAGTAGGGCGATTTAAATGTGGGCATATCCACAATACTTCTGCAAGTAAATTACTTCCTTTTTAAAACCAGGTGATCAATAATAAAAGTGATCTAAATAAAAAGTGAGTGATGATAACCAAAAGCATGATAGAGAATATTAGGTTGAAATGGACAAAAATAGGGAACTTCGAGAGGTTACTATGCACAGAAGAAACCACTCATTTTCTTTCTTTTATCCAGCTTTTTTTTTTCTATTGCCTTCCTCAACCACCTATTTGGCCAACGACAGACCCATTCAGTTGTAGACATTTGCGATTTTAAACGCTCAGTAAGAGTTTACTCTGGGTTCTCCACCAAGGATTGTGAAAGCATTAAGAATTAGCGGGGTCATTCTGTAGCTGTCAAGTCAAAAGAGAAGGGTTTAAGGTATGTCCAATCCTACAAAACCCAAATCAGATGACCCCAAAGGGAACAAAGACTGCGGTGTACAGGATCTCTGTTTAAAGCACGCGCTAGCCATTGAGCATGTTTAATTTTCATTTACACTGAGATACAAAAGGGTGGTTCAGGCTTGCGTTTGAATACTTTAGTAACTAAACTCAAATGCTGCCATGCATCCAGGCACCACAGATTAAGAGAATTTTTCACAAAATTAACAAAATATATCAGGATTTTAAAAGTTTTTCAGACTAGGAACTGGGACAATGACTAACAGGGTTAGTAGACTGTAATGTAAGACAACTCAAGGCTAGGGCTCTGGAATTAAACAACCCTGAAAAACTTAAGTAACTTACGTCTGCTATTGTTTTCTAAAACAAAGCTTATCCAAAAAAACCCCACAGCAACAGATAATCTCACATATGAATGTCCACATACAATAGCAACCCAGCATTCACAGTAATAAAACTGCATTGTAGGGGATAAACAAGCTCAGGATTGATGGCAATAATTGCGCCAAAGAATCTCAAAGTGTGCCCAAGGATGCAACTCAGCCCAGTGACAGAATGGATTCCTGCACTGGAGACAGTAATTGATTTAAACTAAACATTAAAAATGTGCCTCTTAGATCTGTATTGAAAACTGCACTCCCCCTCCAAAAAAAGGTGGAAAAGCTTTACATATTAATTTTCTAGGATTTTCCCATTCTTTAACAAATTATTATAGTTTTAAAAGCTAGCTTCTGTCAAGTATGTCCAGGGACCTGATCCAAAGTCAATGCTAAAGTCCATTATGGCACTTTGAATTCATTAAAACGAAACTTGTCTCTTCTCTGTAGGGTGCGGAATGCACTGCATGACCTGATGCGTATACAGTAGAGACTTGTTAGCCACAAGAAAAGAAGTATATAAAAGAAATAGAATGTCTTTCTTAAATTGTCAGTCTTGTGGATTTTTCCTTTTTTTTTTTT
>VWZG01008543.1:993085-1030379 GCA_013396735.1 Grallaria varia
TTTTTTTTTTTTCTTTTTTGACATAGTCCCATAAAGATTTATATTCTTTCTTGTCCAGGATCCTTGTCTCTTGCTCTTTACAGTGGAAAAGGAAATTGTACATTAACGTAAATTGCTACTCCTGATACTTCTTTCCCTTGACTGATGGTTTTCTATTACAGGCTTGCAGAATTCAGATTGGAAAGAAACCCAAGCATCTTGATTGAAAGGATTTGATACATTCTTTTCAAATTCATGCTATCTAAATCACAGCAGGATGACTTGTAATCAAAGTTTTTCAAAAAGAACATAAATTTAGGGAAAAGGAAAAGGCCATTCAGCCCATTGCAAGTCATCTTGGTTAACACAGTTCTTCCAGAATAGTATCTCCCTTCTTCTTTAATGACCCCAGTGCCTCCAATTCCAAACTTGGCTCAGTGGGCTATTGAAAAATTGTATTTCTCTTTGAGTGAAAAGTACTTCCTTGTGTTGGTTCTGAATTTCATTTTTTTCAGTCACTTCCATTTCTGCTTTCCCATTTGGTCTTTAGTATCAGCCAAACAGCGAGTCAAGTGTTATTGAATAAGGTTTTCCACCCTGTATTTCTCAGAGTAGATGAGTTTGTAATTCTCTCTTTTTTCTCAATTTTTACAACCGAAATAAAAATGAACTCAGCTGTGATTAGGTACAGCCATTTATGACACCACAGACTTCAAACCAGACTTCTCTCCCACTTCTTTCCTTGAATGC
Organism: Grallaria varia; assembly: GCA_013396735.1. NCBI lineage: Eukaryota > Metazoa > Chordata > Aves > Passeriformes > Formicariidae > Grallaria > Grallaria varia. Next base: position 993,815 of record VWZG01008543.1, read on the forward strand.
CGTGTTTCCAGCTAATATGTTAAAACATTGGTATTCCATTTTTGTTCACCTTTTTTTTTTTTTCCACTCTGGCTTTGTTGACCCTGCTTCTCCTCACCCTGCGTGATGGCCACACCGCAGCAGGAGCCTTAAAAGATTTATGGGTTACAGTAATACAGCTGCAGCAACGCTTTCCTGTCCCTCTGGTCTCTGCCCCGTCTCAGCTGTGAGAAGGGAACACACTTCACCCCCGCTGGCAGAAGCAGAGGGCAGAGGAGAGACACCCACACCACCACAGGAGCTGGGGATGGTGCACTGAGATGTGCCAGGCACATGCTCGGCATCCTGCTCTGCAAAATTAAGACAAAACAGACACCCAAAATGACTAAAGCAGGAAAAAAAGGGGGCATGATTCGCCGATTTATTTCAATGCTCTGAAAAATGCTCAAAAATTACCTTAAGAATACCCCTTTTTGTACTCACTGTCCGAATAACCTCACATTCAAAAATTTGTAGGTCAGATTAAATAATCTCCAAAGTCACTCTCTGTAGATTTTGCTTTTATTTTATTGTTCGGGGGAATGCTGCAGCTTCAAGTTTTACCAAGGTCATCTTTCATCCAAAAAACTTAATATAATTAGTATCAATTCTGCATTTTGTGAAGCTCACACTGGAAGTTATTAAGTGTGTTTCAAGTGGAATGTCAGAGAAACGAAGGGCACAGAGAGTAATCTTTTCAGCTTCAAAGGCACAGTTGATGACTTTAGTTCACTGGTTAGTGAGAAAGACGTGCATTTTTTATTAAAGGTGTTAGCAATGCATTTGAAACTATAAGCATTTTTCTCTCTTTTTTCTTTCCTTTCCTCATTTTTAGAACTTGGCACTACTTCAGTCGTTTCTTAACATCCCACATGGCACTGGAACAGTTGTTTTAGTTGTCCTTGTTGTTAACTCTAATGATATTTACTTGTATGGCTTTGCTTTTAACAGGGAAGCACTTCATCGATACCCTGCCAGCACAGAGCTTGCCAAAATCTGCCTTACTCAGTAATAAAAAAAACCCCAAAAAACCAAAACCAAAGATACTGTGTTTTTGCTGGTATTGTCTTTAAAATACCATAAACACCTCTCTAAATAAAGTAAAACTAAGTTGGCCTTGAGATCTCACATAAATACAGCAACAGTGAAACACATTGAACAAAAACTATTTGCCTGATTTTTCTCCTTGCTCTAAGAAATGCAATGTTTCCCTTAAAACTCATCACTGGAGGAACTCTTGACAACATCTTTGAAACAAATCAAATAAAAGTCTTAAAAAGATCCTAAAGATTATAAACTCAATTCTTTCCAATGAAGCCCAAGAATAGATTTTGAAGCATATTTTCAGAGTCTTCTTTACACTGAATAGTTACATTTGAGAAGAAAATGCGTGTACATTGTAAAGCCTTTTTACTAGAGAATGTGTTAACAAGAACCAATCTTCGGTTGTTAACATGAGAGAAATTTAACCAAGAAGGCTCAAGTTTGTAATGGGGATGTTTAAGTGCTGAAGAGAAACACCGAGGGGAATTGCAGATTCTCCATATCCTTAGGCCTGAAATTAAGTCTATATATGTTCTGGTGGATGCTCTTTAATAAAATAAAGGTTTCTGTGCCTCCTTATAAATCTGTAAGAGTAAAAACTACACAAGAATTTCGGCTGACTGACCCAGCAGGTCCCTCTGGATCTAGCAGAACACAGATTTTATCTATGAATAACATACCAATAGTGTATAGTCCCATACGTACAGTCCTACTGAAAATCAATGAGTTTATGCATATGTAAGGTTTTACTTGGAAGAAAAGAGAGTACAGCCTGTTCTCCTGTTGAGGAAGTACTTCACATATTGCAGGTCATTGTCAAGCTTACGGGGCACTGCAGGCAGCACTGGCAATAGAATAAAAACAGCCTGTCTCTCTTTGGATTAGAAAATCCAGGTACGCCCAAACCTCAAAACTGCCTGTCATCTAGAGGGGATACACCCATTTAACCAATCTGCAAGACAAACTGCTTGTAGAGATGGAAGCACTTGCTCCCAAAAAGTCTCTTGAAATCAGTGGAATTCTGGCTTTTAAAGCAGCAGGTATGAACATGTAATTTTACTTTAATCATTATTATTATTTTGAAAGTCACAAGAATTTTAAGTCTGAATCGACTATGAAGTTAGTACATATAAAAGAGGTATCATATCTTGTTTACATCTGAATGTTGAAAATCACTACAACGAGGTCACCACTCGACTAGAGCTCAGGTGGAAATGGGTACAGCCTTCGGAACACCCTGACTCTGATGTTACACCACCCACACAGGGTGGTGCTGACAACTCCAATCCTTCCCAGGAGTTTTTCTGAAAGGCCTGTGCTTCCTTTGCTAGTTCCACATGCAGGCTGAGCAGGAGGACCGCCAAGACCCTACAGCTTGTGGTACCTGAGAGAAAGTCTCGGGATGAACTGGGAGCAAAGGATGTTCTTTGCAGGCAGACAGCATCCTCCCAGCAGAAGGGACTCTTAAGTTGGCAAATCTCTCATACTGCCAGCTCACAATAGGGACTGTCAGACTGCATAATTCATACGCAGCAGAAAAAAACCCAAAAACCCCACAGCGTGATCAGAGCTTAGGTTAGGAACGTTTGAATTCCTGACACATTGCTGAAGCCTCTCTGGAGCTCAGCTATATAATAGAATCTTTATCAGACCATCAACCAATTGTGATACTTATCTGTACAGCCTTGCATTTTGGGTTAAGTGATAATCCATCAAGGCTGGAAATCATTGTGTACTTTTTAAGTTGCCTACTTCATTATTGCAAGCTGACAGCTGGATGGATTTGTTAGCACTAGAAATATTTGTTCCAGACACAAAGAGCAGGTTCCTAATATATGATATTATACTTACTTTCATGTATTCAGCATGCCTGTAGTGTAATCTATGTCTCATTTATGATATTCATTTACTTCGCAAACTATTCAGATTATGAAATCCATCTTTATTTGTTCCAGAATGCAACAGCCTCATTTCATGAGTAATATGACCAAATAACGCATAATAATGACGACAGTTTTCATCTGACATCATAATAGCTGTTAAGCAGAGAAAATTGCCGTTTTCTAAATGGCACAGCTCTTTCCTTGAATTTGTAAAAGGCAAAAATTGAAAAGCACAAGTATTTAGGGCTGTCGAGGTAACTAGCATCAAGTGGGTCATGTTGCCAGAATTTTTGTTTGGGGTTTGACTGCTTTAATGCTGTGCATGTTGCCTGGAGAATTATTCCTGAATTGATATTACAACCAAAATAACAAAATCTCTTCAAATTGTTTGAGGAGTGGGAATTCCACACAGAAACACTTGATTTTGATTTTGGTCTGCTCATGATAGACAGCAGGATATTTCCATTTTTTAGCATATAGTGATAATGCAGATTTTCCTATTTAGTTTCACAGTGCGCGACAAAGTACCTCCTTTCATAACCACATTCTGATGCTGCTTACCACCCTGTTGTCTTATTTCCTCTGAGCCACAGGAAGATACCTTCTGTGGATGTTCCAATACCCAAAATTCCTAGCCTTACTTTAAAAAAAATAAATATTATTTCCATTCTATGTTTGTGCAGCCTCTTGCTTGGAGCTAGTGTGTTTTTGGCCTATGACCACCTGGCATGTGAGTATATTCTGTTTGTCATGATTCTAATTCTCTGTGGACATACTTAGAAATCTGTAGGAATACAGCCAATAAAATAGGAAACTGCTTTAGTTTGTTTGATTGTTTTGTCTTGTGGTTTGGGGATTTTTGGTGGGGGGGGAGGTGGAGGTGAAGGGAAGGGTTTAATGTATTTTTTTTTTTTCAGATGATATTATAAGAAGGTTTTTCCTGGCTCTCTATCTATCAGACCTAACAAACAAAGAGTTATTTGAATCAGAACAGACGCTACAATCTCCTCTGTTGATCCTAATTTTGTGAGCCCTGAGAATCTGCAGCGTTAATTGTACTACCAAGCTTGGCTAAGAGGATGAAACCCTAATTAAATGGTGCTTTGGAAAAGGAACAAATACTCTGTTTCTCACCTAAAATGGGCACTATGGGCTACTAAGCCTCATGAAAATATCACTGTAGAACTTAAGAAACTCCATATCCTGTTCACAGCAGATAAGTTTTGATACAAAAAAAAATTCAACTGTGTGATCTCGAAACAACTCTCAGATCTTGCCACCTTGCTCTCTGCTCTCCTGGCAACTGGATTTCTGCTTTGGGCTTGTCCTCCTGGTTGCACAGAAACCCAGGGACTTGGCCAAGGGAGCCACGTGCCTGCTAATGAGCGGAGGCCAAACACAAATGAAGCTGTGGCTTTTTTCCTTCCAATTCCAGAGCCCTTGGTAGCAGAGAGCACATGGAAAAGGAGGCAGACAGGGCTACACTCCTGCATCTCCTCTCTGCACCCGTTAACCCATAGTAGATCTTGGGAAACCAGGCACCATTTCTGTCCCTGTCTCCTCTATTTAGCCCATAGAAGTGCCCACGAATGATAGGGCACTTTCTATTCCTGGGTGCTCTGTCGGCTGGTTGCAGATCCTGGGGAAGGTTTCCCAACTGCAGCCTGCAGATGTTTCACCTGTGTTACAGCTCTGACCACAGACAGTCCAGTTTCAAAACTCGGGCAAAGAGGTCAGTGAAATAGGTTTGTGATTTCAGCATGGACTAAAACTTGGGTTTATCACGACTTGTTAACACACCGTCTGAACACCTGAGAAACAGGCAGAATGAAAAAAGAATGGTAGTGAAAGAAATCATTATAAAATCAAGAAATGGCCAATCTTGAAAAAGGGTCGAATGTCTAATGGGAAAAAAAATAATCTTAAAGAGCTGCTGGTTTGAATCTCAAATTGTTTGGCCTCCTGAGAAATCTAGATGTTGGATAGGTCAGCAAGAGACTAGTGTAAAAGAAAGCAGAAAGAAGAAGTAAACCCTAGAAAGTTGTAATTTTCTTACCCAGCTTGAATAAAACTAGACACAAATGAGGTTTTACATTACTGCTGCAGAAATGTTTAGCTTTTAGCTCACTGTCATGGAAGCTGCTTTTAACATTAGACAACAATCACTTTTGTTATCAGAGTTGAATGCAAATAAGCGCATGCAACTATATTTAAGGTATAAATCAGCCCTTATCTCCCTTGTCCGTCACATATTCTATAGCTTATCCCTGCTTCGTTGTCTCTTTATCAATATCTCAGAGTGCCAAGTTATATTACTCATATTATGTGAAAGAAAAATGAAATCACAAGGAAAGAACTGCCAATGTTTAGCATTTTTTGATAGGAATAGTATATGAGAACTACAACTACTGTCCAAATAGTTTCTGCATTTAAGCTATAATGAAACAGTTATTCTAGTAGAGGTTAGTATTATTCTGAATACAGACTTCAAGGTAAAAATAAGGAAAAAAAGAAAGCAATGTACTTTTTTTAGCTGAGATGGTTGACTTGTATGCTATCAAATAGAAAGATTCACACTTAAAGTCACAACAGTTTTCAAAATGATTACATCCTCAAACCCTTCCTTACACCACTGTAAACTCTTCTTCTAAATTTAGCTCCACAGAACTCCTTTAAAAAAAATCCTTTTTTTTATACCAGAGCCCAAAACAACAAAAGCAAAATGGATTATAATGAAGCAGGGACTCCATTCACATATCAATGTGTGCATTCGTTGGCTTTGTGGTCACCCTGACAAATGAACTCTTGAACTTCCTAGTGCAGCTGCCTGGGAGCAGCATCACGTCCCTGCTGCACACAACAACTCCTGGAGATGGTTTTAGGCGTTGCTATATAAAGCTTTGAACATTCTGGCACAGTCATTACGCAAGTGAGTCAGCTGAGACTGAATCACTCTGACACATGCAATCGAACTGGATGGATCTATCTTTTGGGTTGTTCTTGCAATGTGAATTTTGCACCTATTTGGGAGGTGTCGGTGCGATTTCAATCTTTGATACTAAGAAGTCAAAACAGACAAGTTTTATAACCTCTGACTTTTTTTTTTTTTCCCTGGTAAGGAAAAAAAGAGGTTCTGTTCATGTGTGGGTGATTAACATAATGCCAACCTGTGGGAGGGTTTTATGCACATTTGTGTGCACCAGCTTTTTTCCTCTGTGAATCCAGAAACACAGAGAAGTTCTGGCTTGAGGTGGCTCCTCCTGGGCTGTTAATCACACTCCCTCTCCACCTACAGCACTTTGAAGGATTGGCACAGCACCATGTAAATTGACTTTATACTAACACAGTATTTCTCCAGCGGAGGCATCCCCTGTTTCACTATTAGGGGCAAACCCACAATCCTCCTGTGCCTCTTCCCAGTCATAAAAGGGAAAAATAGCGTGGATCCATGCACTGCTTTCACAAATAACATTACATAAATCTGGTAGAACGACAACTACCCACATAGTGTATAATTATACTTTCAGTAGTCCTCCAGATTTGTTTCTTCTCATACATTTTATTCTCATTTTGTCATACATTCCTCATCACGGTTATTAGGCTTTAAGATACCCTTGACAAATATATAAAGGGTAATACTCTTCACTGGCATCAAATTATGTTTAGATTTTGTTGAGTTAGTAGGTAATGTACCAGTAAAAGAATAATTAATTCCTGAAGGACTCAGCACAAAGGCAAGCATACGTTTGTCTGAGAAAGTGAAAAGTTTGACTAAACAGGAAGTTTATGAATTATCATGCTGTCATCCAACTGGATCAGTAGCTTTTTTTTCATGTTGTTTACTGAATGCCATGCAAATTATAACATCAATGGATCACACGGTTCCAGAATTAACTGATGACTTTTGGAGAATTTTTGTCCCCATTAATTCAGGCCTTTGGTAATGAAAAGGTACAATCAACATAATGCAAAATGCCTTTGATTTACAGATTCTGTCACCTCTTTAGGTCCTGTATCATATTCTTGTAAAGGCATCTGTTGTGAATGGATGTGGAGTAACATTTCCTCAAAGAGGACCATGAAAAAGTCATACAGAATAACATCTTGTAAAATTTCCCTGAGCTGATTCTTAAGTATCAAGTAATAATTTTAGAATTAGTGAAACCGGTCTAGGAAGTTTATTATGTCAGCCATTGGAAATCCAGTTCAAAGATACTACCAAACAGTATGCACTGCCTACGACCTGGGCCAAACTTCTGTTTCTTTAAGGCATGAACCAATAAAGAAAGACAGAGAGAAATGCTGTGTTGAAGGTTGAGAGTATATGAATACTTTCTCAATTTGATGTCCTAATATATTCCTTCATGTCAGAAATCTTATTGAGATAAGAAGCAGAGGTGTCAAAGGAAAGGATGTTTATGTGGTACTTTTTGCTCAGCCAGCAACAGATACTATTGAAAACCTGTCCCTCTCCAAAATGGCTCGTATGTCCTCTGTGCCTCTGGTATGTAGGTGCTCTGACAATCTGGATAGGGTTCAGCCTAATATTTCAGGATAGCAGAACTCTGCCTTCACAACAGTCACTGCAAGTTTCTGAACATTCTTTGCTTATAGATCCAAGAAAGTAGATGAAGGGAATTAAGAAGAGCATCTTGTCTGTTTGCATCTGCCACGGGAATCAAGCACTTTCCAAGAAAGTCAGGATGAAGGAAGTCATAGAATTAAAATAGCTAGACTGGAGTCACTGCCTCCTATGCATTTACAACGTGTTGCCACTAAATGCCTTTGCCATTAAGGGGATTCATTTTCCCCACTGAACTTGGAAAACAACTCTTCATCAGAGTCATACAGAACAAACTGGTGCCTTCAGCTTCTTTGCAGAACATATCTTTAAATTTTCTGTCCTTGTTTTTTTTTTTATCTACTTCTATTTGTGCTAATTTCTCAGTGTGACCCTCCTAGTAGAATAATCACTTTAGTTGTCACCCATTGTTGGATAAAACACCAGTTACTTCAGCCTTGTCCTCATCATTCATGAATAGGATTACTAAAATTCTTTCCTTTACCTTTCATCTAGTGTATTTCTAAACACTCGTTTGGTTAAATTTCTCACAATTTGCCAGTTTCATTTTGCACCTGGTTTTATGCCTGGTCTCCTGCTTCCCTCATACCAATCGACTCTGATTTATGTTTATAGCAAACTCTTGTTTTGACATTTTCATGGTGTTTGATTTCTTAGATTGTTAGACTAACAACTTCATTAGTTTATTGCACGTGCCCTGTCTTTTCCTCTGCATAGGCATAGACTGTCATTTTTCCTTTCAATACAAGCATTTCAGGAAAGTCTTCCCACACTCATTTGTCCCTTTGCTCCTCTGCCCAATGGACCATAACGACCAGTTCCTTGAGGTTGAAATGGTCTCACCTTCTCAACCATTCTGCTGGGAAAAGTGAGTGCTCATGTTTTAGTCATTGACCCCCTTCCCTCATATTGCCTTCCTTTACTCTCTCTTTAAACAGCATCTCTTTGCATCATCATCATCATCACAATCATCATCAACTGCAGCATCAAATGACATGAGTTCTCATACGTGTTGAGAGCTGAAGCTTAGGAGAGACTTCTCCCTTTTCAGATCTTTCTCTCCATGCCGGGGACACAAATGATGAAAAGGAACATTTCAAAGTAAGGGAAAACGAGGCCTTAAATATCACGTAGGAGGTAAGACAATGCCTTAAAAACAACAGTACACTACATATACAACCACAACAGTGACACAGTTTAGTAATGACCACGTAAAAAGCAGAAGAAAACGGTTCATTAAGGACAGCAAAAACCAGCACAGCACACCAAGAACTTTGGCATTCCAGTATGTGAGCCCTCAGAAAGCTGGCAAGCTTCTGGTGCTTGACACAGAACACCTTTTTATAAAGACATGATAATTCCTGTCATTCTGTTCCTCTTCAGGAAATGCTCTTCTTGCAACTACTCAGACTCATGAACACTGGGCTGTTTTCCATGCTCTATCCTTTTTTTTTCTCGAGGAAAGGGATTACTATAATACTTACTCTCTTTTTCACTGAAACAACAATATATTTTACATTAAAATCAGTACTAAAGCTTAAAAAATGTAATTTCAGGAGTGATGTCAGTTTATTGCATGAAGGCCACAATATTAAAATACCAATGCCCTATGGAGGAAGAAGTTGGGTGATCTAACACTATCACAATCTTTATACAATGGCCTTGCAAATTTATTCTTGCAAGTTAGGTCACTACAACTGACTTGTAGCAACACTCTCCGAAAGAAAAGATTCCATAACTCTGTCTTAACTTTCCTGGCTGGCCAAACTGCACATCATCATGTGAATACTTGCAGTGTGGTAAATGACTATTATTTCCTCTCTCCTTGTGCAATGAAAGCCTTCAAGGGACCACATAGGAACCTTCTGCCATTTCATTTACCATGAGATTCGTAGCTACCCAGAGGGTGATAATCTGTGAAACCTTGTGCACACATCTTCCCCATTTAACAGTTATCTGATCAGTCACTGAATAAAAGAGTAAAATTAACCTTTATGTTTTGCTGATAAAGAAATGAACCATTACTAGAAACATTTGAAAAGCTGTAACAGAAAAAAACCCAACAGGATGGGAGGCGGGGAAGGGAGAGAGAAACATCAGCTCATTTACTCTAGTTCTGCTGAGATAACAACACCCCTAAATTAGGAACGTCTTAAACTGTAAAAGTCTAACAAGGATGATGTAATGTAATGCCTCTTTGTTACCCAGCGAGATTGCATCAACAGAAATTCCAATGATGAGACACCTATCCTGTTTTAAACCGTGGCACCCAAAATAACCACTCTTAAAAGGTCATGTTTATTTAAAAATAGCTTGCTTGCATTTTACATTGAAGTTAATTTACTAACCTTAAAAACAATTAAATGCAAATGTATACAAATAATTTAAGCATCCTGTCAAAGTTCACGTACACACTGCTAGAGCAATGAAAATAATCAAGGTCATATGAAATCTTTCTTAACCATGTACCAGCCTGCGGATTATTCTCAAAGATCCATACATTTGAACCCTCTCTTCAGCAATTTCTACCCATCTCAGATATAAAACCTCTAATTTCCTATTTATAACGTGTTTTCCAGGCCATAACAAAGAAGCATACTGTACCTCTGGTGCTGGTGGCTGTTGCCGAGGTGGTTGTGCTGGCTGTTAAGGCTACAGTGGTTGTGACTGTTGCAGAGGTAAGGGAGGGGATGACAGTAGTGGGAAGCAAAGTGTTGAAAACATCTGGTGAGTGGAAACAAAAAAAAAAATAAAATAAAATCATATCATGCAAACAAAGGAAAACCATAACAGTGGTTTAATTTGTAAATACAAGTATGTTGAAAATGACTAAATTAAAACATGATTAACATAAATTATTACAGGTACAGAGTACCTATAAATTCTTGACATTTATCACTCTCATTTTTTATAGTCAATCTTTGAGCATATGGAATTTAAAACTCTGTTAAAATGACGAAGTTTCCACAGGTCTAAGAGAGTGACGGTTTAAGTGACAAGAATCCATTTCTTCACTGAGCCATTTTAAATGTCTCATATAGTAGAAACCATATGCAGATGAAACATGCTGTGTCAGAGTGGGAGATGAAAAAAACACCATCATGCTAAAATAAACACACACATGTTAAGGAGAAATGGCTGTATGTTAAAACACCCACTTTCAGACAGACTCAATGGAGGGGAAAAAGGGGAGAAAATGCTACTGACTATATGAGCCGCTTTTTCCGGATTGCTTTTCTTCTTCCCACACATTTACTTAAGGCACAGTTGTCTGCTAAGATCCAGAGTATATTTCAAAATCTTTACCCTAATTAGCAGGCACATTCATCTTTCAGTCATCCTTAACACTTAGAATTTATTGTAAGTACACACATCAGCATTCCTCTAAAACAGCTTCAAACTAAAAATCAGAATTTCTAATAATATTACTGTTAAAAAACATGTGTATACAAGCCAGAAAAAAATACATAGCCCTGATGACAGCATCCTACAAACCCCTTCAGCTTTTGGTCAAGCCAGGCTTAGGGGTACCACTGCTTCACTGCAGAAGAATCAACAATGTCTGTTGCAAAATGTTCATGTTAGCAGAATATAACGAGATATACAGATAGAAAATACTTTGATTACACCGCCAAAAGCAATAAAGACCAACAGGACTTTGCCTATAAGGTGATTGCAGGTTTTAAACAACAAACAAACAAAAGCCCTGAAGAGAACTAGGGAAAAGCACTTCCATGAAGACATAAAAAGCAGCTGACGTTTTTCAGAGTATTTACACCGCAGGTTTAAAAAAGAAAGGACTCCTTTCTTGGCAGTTGATGGTGGGTAACCCATTCCACACTGATTTCAGTGAAAATATTTCTGAAGGGTGCCATTCAGTGCAATAAAAGAGCAAAATTCTGACCCACAATCTGCCTTCCCTTGCTGTGGAAAGAAATGCAATTGGTCTCTAAGTACCATCAATTCTGAGTGAAATCAATGGAAGCTGAAGTAGCTCAGAGCTTCTCAGCACTGGGCCCTACAGAACACACTTCAGACACGGGGCCCTTGAGTTCAGCATTGCATAATTACTCTCTTAAGACTTCAAAGGAGCTTGCTTACCTTAGTTTTGTACTGGATGACAGATTATTTTGCAACTTTAAAAGTCTCCTTGATAGTTAACACCTATAAGTCACCTAAAATTTTCTGTGTTCCTCTAGTTTTGATAAAAACCAGCACTATCCTCTCTGGAATCTTTACCTGTGGGATTTTCCACTTCTGAAGCCATCAGAAAACAGCGTAAGATCCCTCTTTCATCTCTTGTATGCTGATACTTAATCTATTTTTCAGTACAAAATGTTCTCAGAAACATTGGAACAGGCCTTTAAAACCCCCCTCAGTGTAGCCACATTAATCACCACGAAAAATGATAATATTACCTGGAGTGTGAGTACCACAATAATTAAACATAACTGAGTGTAACAAGCATAAGAAATAAATTAACATGTTAAAAAGATACACATCACATGTACTGATCTATGCAATTTCTTCTCATAAAGGGTAACTCCTTCCCTGATAAGTGTATGCTAAAAATGAAATCAAACAGAAAAAAAACCCCACCTACTTCACAAGGGGAGCAAAGCCTTGTTTATTAGCAAAGCTTTACAAATCATTCCTGTATGTAAAACCCAATTAGCATGACTTATGGTTCCATTAATTATCTTTCTTAAATATACCATTTACTTAAGACTCTGCAATGGCAAGTTAGGGTTTTATGACAGTGCTATCTATCTACCTATTTTAAGTAACAGCTTACATGAGTGACTGGCAAACATAGAAGTTGATTGATTTCTGGTTTCTCTTCTTATTGAAGCATTTCCAACAACCCTTCTCATTTGAAATGAAAGGCTACTTAGGAAAGATTCTAGTTAATAAGAACTAGGATATATCACTGTTTTAACACAGATGTGATAAATCCATCTCCTCTGATCAGATCAAGAATAATGAAAACTTGTGCAGAAATTAGTTTCCTGATCAAAGTCAAAAACTCTGATGCCAAACATCAAAACTGCAGCTTGTCAGAAGCCTCAAAGAAAAGCGTATGTTCCCAAAAGAAACGCAGATACAAGGAACGGCATTTGCTTTGTTTCTTTCTTTGCAGAGTAAGGTGAAATTCACCATGCAAATACTACAGCTGGTCCGCTCTGCTCACGGCATGACAGATATCTGCTCTTAAAGACCACAGGACAAGAGAAGAACCAGGAATCAGCAGCCTGAGGAGCACTGCATTGCCCAGGCAATGGAACCTGCATCTGCTCTGCACCCTACGAATGTTTGGTTGGCACTGGCTTAGGTCTGAGGCTCTGCCAGGGGGAATTGCTTCATTAACGCCACGGGAATCTGCAAGAGGAACGTGTAAAAGCACACAGACAACACGTTTTGGAACTCCCGGACCATGTCACACCCTTAAATCTTGCTTTGGACAGCCCTAATCCAGGCGCAGCATCCTGAAAAGCACCTGAGCCCCACACTGAAAAAGACTTATGTGGATGGGGCCCCTCAGTCCTATTGAGCCTGACAGAAAGACTCCTGTGAGTTCTTCCATCATTTATGGATTCTCATGGAAAATTTGTCTGTCCCTGGAAAACGCTTTTGCGTATGAGAATGTAGAATATGCACTTTAGAAAAAAAAAAAAAAAAGAAAAAAAGAAGTCATGTACAGTGCTCCTCAGTCACCCACCATGTATTGCAGGTGTAGAAGGCAAGCAGGTTTGGAAGTTCCCAAAATCAGACTACACATAAAAAACCTGTACTTCACATTACAGGCTTCTGTTTAAGGCATATGGATCACTGTGTTTCACAATGGGTGTGCTGCTTCATTTTCATGCCAGAAAAGGGGCTGACAATTTGACCTGTTTCTAGTCCTGCAGGACTTTTTAGTCTTTTTTTTTTTTATTTTATTTTTTTAACTGCAGGACATAGCTATCTTATATCACTAGTGAGGCACACATCATGTTATCCAGAGCTCCCTGCTGGCAGCTGCTCAGAAACAAGCTATCAAAGGCACTATGACAATTTGTCCTCCTTGAGCTCTCTGTCAAAAAGGATCTTAAGAGAATGGATTTGCAGATTTCTGCCCAAGAAACCTGGGTTAGAGTGAAACTCAGTTCCGTTTCCTTGTCTTGCAATTTCTGAAACTAGTTGCACACAATGTTCAGCTGAAAACAAATCTTTGTTTATGCCTCTCGTGCCACTAAATGCCAACGACCATTATGGCCAAGAGACCTTGTAGAGTGGAACTTTTTAATTCAAGTAGCCATACCCAAATCACTGCACCAGACTCTATTTCAATAATACTAAGGTAGTAATCCTTAGCCTCCTTTGAAGCAGAAAATAGCTATATTTTGCAGATGGGGAACCAAAGAAGATAGAAAACCCATGCTCAGAGATCTAGAAGTCAAGTAAAAATTGTCGTCATTAATTTTGAAACCTCACTTATAAACTGGGTGTCTGTTGACAGATATTTAGTCAAAAATCCAACAGTGTATTTAAGTTGGGATTAATTTCAAAACCTCGCTACCTCTGAAATACAAACAATTCACAGAGAACTAATTGTTTCCATAAAAGTTGTTGGAAACGGAAAAGGGGCTAACCCTTCATGCCAAGGGAAGTTCCTGACTCCAGTCCCTGATCTTTTTCACTTATCTTCCCACAGGTTGCACAAGTAAGACCTGAACTGGTTTTTTGATACAAGAGACGGGCTCCTGCCACCTCTGCTGGCACAGGGAGCTTTGGGCTGAGCTGCAAATGCTCAGCCAAGAACCCTCTTTCCAATGAGGACCTGACATAATGTCCCAGTTCAGGGCATGCAGAGAACAGGATGGAGAAGGTTTTAGAAAGAGGTTCCTCAAGGCCACTCCTCTGTTGGTCTGTCACCAAGGTGAAGGCAGGCAGCAGGTAGTCAGATGGGCTGGTCCCAAGTGGACAGTGGAAAAAGGAGGAGCACACAACCCTTGGCTTGGTCTGGGGGCTGGTCCTTAGCAGAGCTGCTTAGGAGTGGCTGAATAATGTTGGACAAGGTCGGGTTAAACAGCGTCAACCTGTGCCAGAGCCAAATTTCCTGTTTGCCTCTCCTTTCTTGAATTGACGCCACATTCTTCTTACTAGGGCAGAGGACGTTCATCCATTTAAGTGCAGGGAGCCTGGACAATTTACTCTCACTGCCCATTTGGCCCCAAGTATTTTTATTCCCCATCTCCAAAGAAATGAGAAATGGTTCTGTTTGGTTTAGCAGGCTTACATGAAAGATAGATCTGACCTATTGAAAATATTTTCCTTTTTTTGGTAAAAACGCAACCGATATTTTGACATGACTGAGCACAAATCAGACAACAAGAGCTGTGGCTGATAAAAATGTAAAGGCTTTTGTTTCAAGCTTGACAAAGGCTGACAGAAAAATTAAAGGACAGAGTGATAATGATGGATGGCCCTTGCTGTATTTTGACTGAGAATGAAAGAAATTTTAAGTGGTAAACTGAACTGAGTGATGACCTACCTGGGAAACAATCTCACTACTCTGTGCAAAATTTAATCAGTCTGTGGTATGTAGCACTAAATAATTTAGCAAGGTTTTAAATTCAAAGGGAGCTGCACTTACCCTTGCTCCAAGAAAGCAGGATTGAACAAAAGGATCATTCAGCTTGAATATCATGTGCCAATCGCTCCTCAGCACTTAGACTGAATGATCATGAACGCTCATGGACATGAGGTCAAGGGGTTCTTTTTACTAATTGATTCAGATTTATGAAACTCTGAAATGGCAATTATGTGCTTGACATTTTTGCTAGCAAATCAGATGTCATTAAAAATATCCAAACCCTTATAAGAAAAGCTTCATGTGGATCTATAGCCCTAGTTACACCATTAGAGACTTCTGGTGAATGAGTTCATATTGCAAGACATAGAGCCAGGCTAAAATTGCTAGGCAGATTAGAAATAAAATAAAATAAATTCGCATAGCCCTATGACTGTAGGACATTCCATGGGCCTGCAGATGATACTATGTGTTAGAAGATGTGAGACATTTCATTAAAATTTGATTAAACGTAATTTGGTTGCACAGCCATAGCAGAGAAAAAGAGGAAGTGGCAAGAGATACTACAACTTTGATCCTACTTCTCTTTATTCCTAAGTTAGGAACTGGGAAGAACAATAGTTTTCTCTTCTTATAGAAAGTTTTATAGCTTGGTGGTTGCTTTGTTTCTTTGTTTTTCTTCAAAGAGGCAAGTAAAGAATTGGAATCTCCACATCCCTGGCCCAAATTCTGTCCTTAGAAAGTCAAGGGTATAACTCAAAAGAACAAAGCCCATTTCAATATTAATAGTTAGTACACACAGTATGGTGCCATCCCAAATCCCTTAAAAAGAGGGCCTGATATCACACCATGACACATTTTACAACACATCCTCTTACTGGAATTGCTTATGACAAAACAAAAAAATGTGATGAATATGACAAAAAAAACCCCAAGGTGTAGTAGCAAGTTATTGTGTGTGAGCTGTCAGAAAACAAGCAGCTGAGGATCTCAGGCAGGTGACAAGGAAGAAGTGACAGGAAGGAGGTGCCTCAGTGTGTTGGGAAGGACATGGTAAGGGAGGGGAAGTTCTCAGGGCTGAGAGCAGTAACCAGCTCTGTGACTTTTCTCCTCCCTCCAAGTGCATCTTGCCAGACTCTGGCCAGCTCTCAGCAGTGCTGTGGGACTGTGGCTCACGTGGACAGCAAAGGTGTTTAGGTAAAACCCACCTCTACCACCTTCCATGGGGACTCGAACAAGCAGAGCCTGCTGAGCGAAGGCAGTGCCTGCTCTTCCTCTTGCCGTGATCGGAGTCTGGGATTTAGGAGGCACTGGCACTGTGTGTTCTATAATGCTCATGAGTACTCACTAAAATTCAAAGAGTAGCAGTAAATGCAGAAAAAGAGGCTTTTTCCTCCNGAAAAACATGCCCTTTCTGCACAGCACAGACGTTGCCACAAATACATCTTCGTCACCTGGAGACCGGGGTAGTCTCGCACGCGGGGACCCCAGGAAACCTGAAGCGAGCGTTTCACGGGAAAACATCTAACACGAGCATTTAAATATTGCACCGGTGGCTTCGTGGCTTTCAGAATGTCGGGCTCACCCTCTGACATCCCCAGTGCTTGCTTTAGGGATGGCTCTGCTCCCTGCAGCACGCCGCTGAATTTGCTGCCGGCGAAAGCAGTGCGGCTGCAGCTCCCTGGGAGCGGAGAGACGGGGCTGCAATGAAGGCGCTGAGATGCTGGAACACGCTCCCATCTCGCCGCCCGTCGGACTCCTTGTTTGTCGGCGCTCTAGCCATTACAAAAGGCTCACCAGTCCCGCTCTCAGCGGAGCGGAAGAACAGAAGGTGACGCAGTGCAGTGTCTCACAACACGTTTTACCTGTCGCTGTTCAGTTTTGGGGTGGGGTGGGTTGTATTAAATGCAACATTTCGCGCCGTAGGAAACAAATAGGCTGTGATGTGTTATTTGTTAATTTCCGCTTGTGCCAAAACCAGAGATACAGAGAACATAAAAGGACAAATTTGTTAAGACAATAACTAGGTGATTAGACACTGAAAGTTATCTTAGTATAAAACAATTGAAGTTCTCCAGTAGGCCAATTTTTTAAAACTGAAGAATCTGTTTTCAGGCACTCCAAGTTTTACTTTACTAATGGTTATTTGTGCAAGATTTATTTCTAAGGACAAACCAAAACAAGGATTCAACAGAAAGATTAAACTCACACATTCTGGAGTTATAAGAACATAATACGTACTTCAAATTACAATTTACTTGAAAAGTAAAGCCTAATACCGGATTTTTTCCTAAACTTAGCATAAGTTTTGCTAGCAGTCAGAAGTCCTTTCCAACTTAATAGTAGTAATAACAATAAAGCCTATTATTTTAAAGGACTCAATCTATCTTGTATAAAACCTCACCTTCCTCATTAGTCACAAATACTGCACTGGGCAAAGCACTGAGGCTTATGCAATTTGCCTGAAAGCAATTAAGTAAAATTTGTAGAGTATGCAAGAGGCTAAAGAAATGAATTTTGTAATTCAACATTTTAAGTAAGAAGGTAGTTTTAGGGTATTGTTTGAAACCATGGCCTCAAATGAAGAAACTTTACCTATAAAAAGGCATTTATGCATGTCTTGATTTTGTTCACAACCCTACATTAACAAATATATGCACAGAATGGATCTCTGCCTTGAAGATTTCCAAGATTTGGTCAGTACAGACCAAACGTTAGGAAAAAAGCGGCAGCATTATTCCCATTTCACAGCTGGGGAAAAGAACACGGGAGAATTAAGTGGAATGTCTTAAATTTTACAGACTTCTGAGCCTGACAGGGGAGTTCAGAACAGATGTCCTGAGGCTCATTTTAATCCTCTACTAAAAAAAACCAAACCCAAAAATCAAAACCACGAAGGAAAACAAAATCTCTCTCAAAACTGAATTTAAAAAAGCAGTTGTCCTTATACCTGCAAAGCCAATTTCACTGCATTCAAGACAAAATGTTACCACAAAAGCCACCAAACGTCTTGTATGAACAAAGCCAGCATGATTTCCCCCAGAAGTGCACCATTCTATCACTATTAATAAAGTGTTCTAGGCCCATTGCCACTGCTTAAAAATCACATTAAGGCCGTGATGTTCATTTTTATTCTTTTTAAGTAAACAGACAAGCCATATTTCCTTGTTTTTCCAAGCCATAAAATAGGAGTATTCAAAATTAAATGAAATAAAGTACCGGCAGCTGGTCCTTGAAAACCTGTAAGGAAAAGCTAATGCACAACACAAATTCAGAAACCAGCAGCCTTGAACAGAGATGACAGCTTTCCCAGAATGACACTTGACTCTTTCTGCACAAAATTAAAAGAAAAGAAAAATCAAAAAGCTCAGCCAGAATTGCACTGAGAAGAAGAAAGAGGTCAAGGAGAATTTTCCAAAATTTCCCTGTTATGGGGACATGTGTTGAGAGTAAATGGAGGTAAACAGATTGCTGATCTCTTATTTTATTATGGCTACTGCTTTCATTTCTCTGAGAAATTCAGGGCAGATCACTGAAATTGCTTAAACAACTCAAAACCACTTCAATAATTTTAAGGTTAGTAAAAAGACATAACAGAGAATGTTATTTATTTTAAATCACTTCATTTCAAAATATAATCAAAGGGGTCCACAACTAATCTGAAAGGCTTTATCACAGTGGGTTAGCTGTAGCTCAATGAAAATCACCTTGGCAAAGTGAATGGCATCTTTGCAACCTAAAACATAGATTATTGCACTTCTTTGCACTCTCTTTGACTGATATAATTAATTCTCATATTCCTATCACCAAAGTACACTACCTGAAAAAATAAGGCCCTGTCTTTCTAGCTGTCAATCTTTAATGCTCTGTCTTTTTTTTTTTTGCTCCAAAGAGTTCTACACGTGTAGTTGAATTCCTGCCATGACTCTCTGGCTTGGTGTAGCGCATAACCATGAATGGTGGGATACACGCAATCTAGTCAAGACTTAATTTTGTTAAAATTACCCAGCTTGGCAGATGTTTAGTACCTTTACTATTAAGCCAACAAATATGATAATCCACCAGTGGAATATCACAGTAATTTTTTTAATAAAGAATGGTTGATCACATTGTTGATTTATTTTAAACAAAATGATGTACAAAGAGATTTCACTTCCTGCTTAGGAATGCTGAAAGCCATCCACACCTCCCCTCAATCAAGCACCAAAGTAGCACTTCAACATGTCCTGGTCCTTCAACTCTTCCCTGTCAAGGATTATGAATTCTGCAATAAATGTAAAGCAGAGAAATCACAAAAATCACCCCCTCCAAATCCACTAGTGCGGTGGCCCATGGTAATATTTAAAGAATAAAACATTCTAACCACTCCTACATTTTCACCCTGCCAAACTTCTTTTCCTGTCCTTCCTCCCTCTCCTTTGGTTTGTTTTTGTCTTCACTTTCCACAAGGATTAATATGGGCAGCTTCAACCGAAAGACATACCCTCCTCAGGCATGAAGTTACCAAGAAAAACGATTTATTTTCTTTTTCCAGGGTGCATCCAGGGAGTAAACAAGTTGTGTGGATACCAGTGAAGGAAAAGTAAAGAAAATGCACAACTGAGTATAAAGTAGATTTAAAAAAAAAAAAAAAAAAGGCACTTTAATTCTTCTGTCTTCAGGCCTTCCAACAAAAGGAAAGCAATCCTGACTGAAAATTGCTTGGACCACTCTCATAGCACTTTCCACCATAACACGACCACCATCAGTTGTAGGTGACACCTGGAGACCTGTTGCCAGGTAAGTTTCTTCAAGTGGGGTTAGAGCTTTCTCAGTGCTCGTAAGGGAACCACAGCCTTGTGAAACGAGTCAGGGTGTTGTGGGAGATCCTCACATGGCATATTCCAGCTCATTTATCACCTTTGGTATCAATGCCTTTTTGGTTTGGTTTAGTTTTTTTTTCCTCCTTGCAACTTGAGAAGGGTTTTGAGATACAGCCTTACAGTCCTCCTGATTATTTTTTGCTGTCTGTTCCCCTTTCCGGGGGAGACACAAACAAAGATCAATGTGATGAGTTTTCCTGAAAGTTGCCAAAACAGTTTGGAATGCTTGAGATTGTCAATGGGATTCACAGCAACGCACAGCAAGTCAGGGAAGATCCAACGCACAAAGCCTATGACAGGATTTAGCAATAAAAAACTGTTACTTTAATTACAAAGTAAAGAGGATTTTGTTCTATTGCATCGAGAACTCAAGCAGCAAGAGACAGAAAAAGTAGTTTGCAAATGCAGCATAGAGGATTCCATTTTGGAGGAGGGGCTAAAGACACTCCAGGTCCCAGCACAAATTTAGATTGAACCTGTGCTGTGAAGAAAGACGAGGGAAGATTTTTAAAATTTAAAAGATTAAAGATTTTAAATTTCTTTTTCAGGAAAATGTTAAAATTTTTGTCAGCATGATCTGCTTTTTAGTTGAAAGAATAATAAAACAAGTGGGGAAATATTTTGTTTGCTGTAAGTAAAATGCTAGTAGAATACTGTAAGAAACATAAGATTGAATACTTTTCCCTTATATAATATAGAAATGCAGGCTAAGATCAACCCCAGAAAAAAATGCCAAGTAATAATTAAAATTCCACATAGCAAAAGTAGAATAATCAGGACCAGTAAATATTAACGATAAATTACAGATGGTAGAAATATTAATGGTTTGAGATAAGCTAAGTCTGAGCTTTGATTCTCACCTTCCCATGTGACCAGAGACCTTAGATATGCAAGTTCTCAAAGCTCTCTAGGATGCCTATTTTTTGCAGCAGCTTTCCCTACTCCTCTCATTTTCCAAAGCATTTATCTCTATTTCCATTTGATCAGAACCTTCCCGAGGTTCACCATTCTCAGCTGGAACTAAGCACAGTACTGACATATCACCTGGCACTACCAGTTGTCATTTAGAGCAATATCACTGCATAAAGTACCATTTTCTTACTTGAATTGAGTGAAAAACTGAGCCACCTATTCTCCAAAGAAAGGTAAATTATAGAAGCACGACATGAGAAAGACAGAGACTGGATACCCTTATCTGCATTCCACATAGAACCTAATGGTGCAGCAAAGGTTGCAACAGAGAAAAATCCCTAAGTCACTTTACAGTATCTTTACAGTTTTTCTGAATAATAAATGATGGAGATGGAAACAGAAGATCGTTAACAACTGTCACACCACAACTTTATCATCAGTCTCAAGTGAAGTTACTCAGTTAAAAGGTGTATTTTCTTCATGAAGATTGCATTTGATCTTCAAAGACAGGGCAATTTTTCAATCTGACTTGTCAGACAAAAGAGCTCAGTCGAAGTAAACGTCAAGAAAATCAGGGGTATAAGCAACAGCAAAGTGTGAAGTCCAGAAAAATTGGGAGTGCAAGCTTTGCTACTGCAGCAAATCACTGATAATAAACTCAACAGCACTATCTTAGAAATACACGGCACTGAAGGTCAATGAAAACAGTTCTTTTCAAGAAAGCAAGAGTAATATACCTAGTTCAAGATGTACCTCATTATATATGCTCTACCTATATATGAGCATCCAAAATATGAACTTTGTGCAATTATTGTGTATTGACAAAAAAAATCTCATTATAATTCAAAACTAACACACAATCTTTTCCTTTTCAGAAATCACATAAGAAATCCTAATCAAGGACTACCACATTAGCCATAGATATACACATTTCAAATTAAATATTTTCAAGAGTTGTGTGTTATTAAAGACACTATCCAAAACTACAGGCTTTTAGAATAAGTATGACATATTCAAATAGGAATGAACTATACATATTAGAATATATTGTTAAAGGTTGGACCTGGAGAGAGAGTTGACACTGAAATGCTCTGAATTCAATCCTATAAATGAGTACTTAAATTTAAAAAAAAATAAATTCTTCCCTATACTATCTTTAAAAAAAAAAAAAAAAAAAAAGAAATCACTTTATTTTAGAGTTCTTCTTTCACGGACAAAAGTATTTGAATCCAAAAATGTAGAAGTGTCAAAGACATTCTCAAAAAATGTTAGTGTGGTTCGGAATGTTATTTACTTGACCTTTTCAAAATTTAAGCTTATCTGGAAAAAAATTTGTATCTTATTTTTCTAAAGTCCCCATAAATGAAGAAAGATCAGCTCACACAGCTCAACTATGCGCCCCATTATTCAAGTATTTATCAACAAAAAGCAATTTCAAAGTAGCTGCCTTGAGAGTGTTCAGGGATAATAGCTGGACAATTCATCCATAAAATTGAGCCAACAATTCCACCCTAACTTCCTTGATAGACTTCTCATATCTGAAAATGTCAACTAAACACTATTCTTCTTTAGTCCAATAATAGAAGCTGTATTACACAGTTATTTCTTAATTCAGCTGACTGACATTAATCTGCAATGAGCTTTAAGGTCTGGACCACACCTTCTAATGTAACCAAGAGTCTTCTGGAAAAGTCAAATTTAACATTATGATAATTATTTAATACCCTAATGCCATTTTAAAACACTGATGCATACGCAAAAATCAAAATCTTTCAACATGATTTGAAGGGTTATGCTTTGAAGAACAACAGGGGAATGAAATTCTTTGTGTGTTTATAACACTGCCTTTAACACAGGGTTATAAGAAGTCACTTTCTTAGGCCTGACAGTGTAACCTCCCTCCTTCTCACCTCTTTTTTTTCCCCTAAAACTATCCAGCTGATGTGCATTTCAAAGGATATGATGAAAAAAAAAAAATCTCTTCCTGGGTAAGTGACTCAATTCTGTTTGATTGTTTTTGTTTGTGGATGCATATGAATGTGTGCATGGTGGGGAAGAGAGAAAAAGAAGAGAGTTTGGGGGGAAGGAAGGCTTTTGAGACAAAGTCTTCAAGAGCATTCTTTTCTTTATTTATTTGCACAATGAAAGCTTGGGCTCCTCTGTCTCTGAGCTGTCTTCTGGATTTTTTACTGTATTTTTACTTCTTATAAAATGGGAATAGGAAAAAGTTTTCACTTTTTTTTTTTTTTAGGACTCAAGACTGAGCCTTCTTTCTTTTAATTCATACGCAGAAAAAAGAAAAATCTTAAAACTAAGAGGTGCAGGTATTAAAGTGTACTGAATTTCTACTTAAGTTCTAAGAAGTCTTCTGAGACTCAGATTCTTGAACACCTTTGATGGCTGCAAGGACGATGTTGGGGTTTTTTACCAAAATCACCAATATTGTAGCCATAAATATTATTGCTACATCACAACACAGGCCTCCTCAATTCGCTTTTCACAAAGCCCAAACTTTGTTCACCCAAAGGCAGGATATTCCCATAGGCAAGTAAAGTCTTTTCTCCAAGGTTTGTGTGTAAATGAGACATTTCAATTCAGGGAAACATTAGAAATTATGCACTCCCTGTGTAGGGTCGTAACACCCAAACAAGAGGACAACCAGATTATTGATGACTGTGCTGCTCCACACGGATGCTGCTTCTTTTCCTTCCCACCTCCCCTCTAGTGAATACTTTTTATGTTTTTTGATATATATTTGTATTGCAAATCAAAGGATCTATTGCTTACACTGGGTTTTCCAAGAAGGCAGAAAATATCCTTAATTTACTGTTCTGCTCAGTTTCTACTTTCAGAGAGAGAGATGCACAACTGAGTTAGGGAAACAAAACAAGGAGAAGGGCCCCTACAAGGACATCACAATATAAATGAAACATAATAAAAATCTGATGGTAGGCAAATGAACTGAAAAAGAAAAATTAATCTGGAATGGAGCTTGTTTAACTTCACATGTTTTGGGTTCCACAAAGTTTATACTAATTTAAAAAGAAATTTGTATAAATGTAAAATTCCACCATGCTGGAATTAAGAGAGGTCACAGAAGGTGAACCTCTCTAAATGTATTTGGAGGTAGGATTTCTTACACTGATGTGTTGGCTGTGGATTTGGCATAGTGCCACTTGCCAAATATGGAGAACAGTCACAGAGATTTACATCTACACCAAAAATGAAGAAAAAAAGGTGAAAAAGGGACCATTGAAGAAGGAGAGTGGACACAAGGGACACGGGTCCAGGAAATGCAGAATTTAAGACCGTAATTAATGAGAAATTGAGACCAAGGCTGAAATATTTCAGAATCAACTGAAGGGAAGCAGCACAGGTATAAAAGTGATTTTAACTGCATTCTTCCAGGACAAACAGCAAGAGAAGCCAAATAGCTTATGAAGTTGGGAAGTGAAGAAGAGATCAAGCAGCAGGCTTAAACAAACAAAAGAGAATACTTTTCCCTCAAAGCACACAACTCAATTTGGAAACTTGTTGCCACAGGTTATTGCAAAAGCCGAGATGACAAATGTTTTGAAATGGGACTGGACAAGCAGGTGGAATATAAATAACGTTATAGTTAGAAAAGGTGCAGTGGGACCTCTGGTCTTACACATTGTAGGAGACCTTCAGTTTGAAAGCACATTTCCAAATACTAATGAGCATGTAACTCAGTCTTTCAGTTGCCTTTATTTGCCAAAAAATAGCTTGCCTAAGAAAAAATAGGAAACGGGAGGCTGAAGACAAAGGAATATGTTATGACACTTTTTATTCTCCAGAGGTACTAAGTAACTGGCTCAAATGCTTTCTACTGTATGTATAATTAGGGCAATAAGAACAGCCTTAACATGAATCAGCAGCTGTGGATGGTCAATTTCCATATTGTTCTTCTAGATAATTGCTACATGATACATTATAGCTCTGAAGATTTCAATTAATTTAATGCGTATCTGTAGATTGGCACATCAGGATGTTCCACCAAGGTACTTTATTTCAAATAGGTCTGCAAATTATCAAATGCTGCTGTTTCCATTAAGAAGGTTTCTCAATGATGTGGCCCCCATGTCACCATGTAAGGATGAACAGGGTGTCAGCAGTGATGTGGCCCCCATGTCACTCAGTGCCATGTGAGGATGAACCAAGTCTTCAGCAGTGACACCCAGAGGTTATGAACTACCCCTACAAACACAACAGGTCTCTCTTCAGTTTGATTATGATGGACCACCTCCTTCCAGTGCGGTTGTTACCTAAGCTTTGCAAGTAGAATCCGTGTTTTTTGGGGTTGAGCAACACGAGTCTGACAGTTCGCTCTGTTTGCTGGTGATTAATGACTAGCATTTGGACAAAGGTAAACAAGAATTCTTAATAAATTGGAAGAGAGTGAAAATTGCCTGGGGCAAATTACCAAAGAAAGGGTGTAATATATCTAGCCAGAATGTGCACTTCTAAAGCACTAGGCTTGCCAATTAGAATACAGAAATGACAACAGCCACAGGCATTAAAGCCTGTGCCTCTGTTACTGCATGAGACAAATGTTTGAGCAAACTACATGTCTTGCCTTTGCACTTCTGCCTATAAACTCTGACTTTGTGCCCACCTTCCTGCTTCACAAAGTATTTTATGACATTTATTATTAACAATAAGTGTTAAGAAAAATGAAATTAGCAGTCATATTGATTCAGCAAAGCAGCATGAGCATATTTAATAGCCCATGCCTTTAACTTTATTCAAATAGATTCAACTTCTCTGAAGACTGATTTTTTTAATTTTACTAAAAATCTAGAAAGAATTTTTATCTTATCAAATACTAATTGCATTGGACAGCTTATAGCAATATTTATTTCCACTGCTATCACTTAACATCAAAACACTATTACCTCATCGTCTCTTACAGTGGAAAAGAAAAAAAGCTATGTTTCCTTATAATTTTGTGTCTAGGTTGGGCCAGTTAAAGCTATGAGACACTCTTTGCTTGGTTTGTATAATTAATATGTATAAATACTTTGCTTACCTTTAATCTCTAACTATGCTAAACTATGCCTCCCATTTTTAGGCAATCCTCTCTCTACACTAGAGTTGTCTAAATCTTCTCTCAGTTAGGAAGATAACAAGAAACTGACAACATTAATAGATTGAGTACCCTTCGGGGGGATTTCATGGGGGAAGAAAAAAAGAATAGAGGCCAGATGAAGCTCTTATAACAAACAGAAAGACAGAAAATCTGTTGGAGAAAAAGTGGGAAAAAAAAAAAAAGGGAAAAAAATGCAGTTCAAGTAACAGTATATAAATGAAAAGAAAAGCTCTGGATCAGGTTGCACTTCCTCTTCCACTGATGTCCTCTACACCCTCACGCAAACACACTGAAAATCTAGGATGTACTTGTACTGGAAACCTAACTTGTAAAGTAAGAAAGCGTATTTATGGGGTAAATCAGCTCCAACAAAGGAGTAGGACCAAAAATTACATCAACACATTAAAGACAGGGGAAGGGATGAGAAATCAAAGGATGCTTCCAGATATATTTAGGAAGATAAAAAATAATACATCCTCTATTAAATGGAAGGATGCATCTCAGAAAGTGATAAAAAGTAGGTTTTCTAGCCCCCAGAGAAAGAGAGAGAAAATATTGTATAATTTGGGGAGGATTATGTTCCACTAGAGACATTCATAAAAGTAATGAGCTAAAGAAGGGGTAAGGCTGCCTAAATTGATCTATACAACTGATTGTGCTACACTTGATAAAATAATTGTGCCAGCCTCCTCTGTACTTAAAATAAACCTAACAGCACTGAACTGCAGTAAATTGTTAAGCACTAAACACCGTCTCATAGTCTGTCACGTTACTCCCATTGTTTCAGAAACCTCAGAAGCACCTGACATTTACCTTCTCTATTTCCAACACTGGGATTGCAGAAATGCAATTAGGAAAACTCTGGTACTCATAGCAGAAAAGGTCAGCAACGAGCAGGCTAAACCTGATAACACGCCTAATGTGCTGCCAAACATAACAGGAGGCCTCCCTGCTAATGAGTGACTTTACAGACCGCCGCAAAGTTGTCGTGAGACAATCAGATCAACAGGGGGCACGCCACCATGGGGGAGACACATAGGAAGTGGTGAAATATTCTTTGATAGAGGTGTATTGCAGAGTCACCACTGATGGGGAAAAAAATAAATCCACCATCATAAAAGGCCGTATTTTCAGAAATAATCACATCAATACACTGGGCAGAAAACACAAATGACAGAAGTTTCAACATATGGTTAGTGCTGAAGCCATTATCTCATCAAAGCCAATGCACTTGGTGCCTGCAGCCAACAACCAACACACCATCACCTCCAGGATGTAAAAGATGTATTTTCTTTTTCTCTTCTAGCAGTAACCACCGTAAGTAGAGGTTAGGAGGTTTAGTTTTTCCTCCTTGTCTTTAACACAGAAATACTCACTCAGCAGTACAGGCTCCGTGTTCCTCACGCAAAGGCCTCCTTCCCACTTGTGCCACTAATCCCATATAAACTAATAGCGAACTCTCAGAAAAATGAGAAGTAATCTAAGGGTTTCTTTTGATAAATGACATTTCACCAACAGCACCAGTAAATAGCTCCTTACTAAAAGCAGCACTTATTCGAAGTTTTATGCCAAATCCCTAAAGGCAGGTTAAACCTGGAGTGAAAAGTATTTTTGAGACCTTACAACCATCAAAGAAACGCACCCTTGTTATAACCGAATTCATCTTGATTAAATAAAATCTACATAATTCTTATGTCTATTTACAGACTATAATCTCCATTAGATTTTTTCATTTTATTTTTCCAGTTATAAGAAGTTACATTTTTTTAAAATATCAGATGAAAAAAAGGACCATCGTGAACTACAGTGGAGCTTCTGCCTCTATATTCATGTAAACTAAAATCCAAATTATGGAAATCATCGTCTTCCAGGAATTATCACATACATATCTGTGATAAGGGAACATCATGTTTTGAGACTGCTAGATCCATATTGCAAGGATGTGTTAAAGGCAAGTGCTAATTCTGCGTTATAATTTGTCCTGTACCTGAGTTATATCAATCTATTTCATGATCAACGTAGAAAGCAGCTATTCTTTTCACATGACACATATTGTTATCTAATTAATTAAGAAAAAAAATCACCAGCAATTTAATAGGAACCTTCCTATTTTTTCATTTTATTAGAAGTAGTATAATGAATTAAGGACAAGAGGATTGACTGTAATTATAGCTCAGATGGCCAGCTAACTTGTATAAGCCGAATTTTCTCAGTAGCGGCTATGACTTGTGGCAAGAACCTGATGTCCTGTCTTTGGTGGTCTATAAAAAACTAAGCAGAAAACCTGAAGCACTCATCTGTCTGGTATTCCTCTTCATACATCCTTTTGTAACCAGCTCTTCCTGAACAGCCAGGCCTGAGGCAAGTGTTCTTAAAACAGTCCTGACATACTGTAAAACGTTTTTACAGGTGTTTACTCAGCAAAAAGTTCACAACATCAGTACCTATATTTTGTTTAAACTCTGTGAGCAGAGGCAGGCTAACAAAAGAAAAACAACGCCCTTCAACAGAAGTGCAATTTTACTACCAACTTTTTCTTGCTATTCTTTCCATAAAGACCACAAGCAACTGACAAATGCATTACATGCACTAAGGAGAACGCACTCACCATGTACTATCAGGACATATTCTGTGCTGTTTCGGCCAATGGGATTTTTTGCTTCACATCGGTATGTGCCATTGTCTGTTTTGTTTAGGAAACTGATGCTTAGGACCCTGCCATTGACAACCATTCTCTCTGGATCTGGCAGTTCTCCACCGTCCTTTGTCCACAGTACTGGTTCTGGCCTGTTGGATCCAAAGCAATGCATTTATTTAGATACATGAAACATGCGTATGCGACATATGCATCAGAAATAGCAGCATCAGAAACTTATGAATAGTAACCTACCATCAAAGAATATTCAATGATTGTTTAAATTACTGGATATAATGAACTGTCTCTATCACCACCTCACCATCCCACGTGTCAGCTATTAAAGAACGTGAAAGAACAAGCAGAGAAAAGAAGAGAAATTAAAAAGGAAGCAGAAGAGTACTAGAACAGGCAAAGATTGTTCCTAAATTAAAAATTAGTTCTTGCAAGGTTTTAGGGCCCCCAGTTTGGCAAGATGCTTGGCAAGGTAAGTGAAAACAGCTTTCTGTTTGTGTGGTGAGCAATACGGTTCTGTGTGGCTGAGAGGAACCAGAAATCATGCAAGCAGGATGAGGCAGGTCTAAGTAGTTTGTAAATGGATTCCCAAATTATTTAGGCCGTTCACATTCCCAAGTGCACTTGTGTGTGCCGAGGGTTTTTCCTAAACCAGGCATATCAGTCTCAAAGGAGCACGTCTTACGCACAACCTACACTTGTTTTGGTTGCTGCATTGTGACACCGTCCATCCCTTTTCCCACCCTTTCTGCATCCTTGCCTCCAATAATTGCTTGTTACACATGTTATCACAAGCAACGTAAGATTTTACTTAAAATCCTGGATTTCCCTCTTTTGGGAGACCTTTCCCAAACAGGCCAAAGGCAACACACTGGCAGTGATAACTCCTTAGGCAGGTTAAGGGCACCAGAGAGAAGGGAACTGACCATCATGCAAATTCACATGTACCTTCCCACTGGCAAGTGATACCCAGCCCTTTCCTAAAGACTCTCAAGAAGCTCCACAGTTCAGGGGATTTGACTAACAGACAGCAGGATGTATTTATTACTGGTGTGCAGTCTTCACTTACATGTAACAAGACATACTTTCAAATTTACAAGAGGGAAATCACCAAAAAGGTTGGTTTACTGAATCCTGTCCACATCACAAATAGAGCATCTCAGGCCCGCATATACTAGTCACTTAAGCAAGATATATACAGCCTGGGAATACACTGCTACCTTACTTGTAGCTGGTAGCTTTGTACACTATAACCCAAATATCAATCTCTTTTTTTTGAGTATAGTACTTAGGTGATTTCAGTCAGAAGCTGTTCTAGATTGGCACATATATTTGATAGGAGAATATTACATTATATTGTCTTATCAAAATATGCACTTGTATGACTAAGTAATAAAACAAAATAAAATGCAGTGCTATAGAATTAGCAGTTGCCAAATCAGTGTTCAAAGTCTATTAAACATAATAAGTGTTAAGAACTAAACCTAAATACTTAGAAAGAAACATTTTGCCAAGATGTGGTCTCACGCACAGAAAAAGTCCTAGTGACTGCAATTACATTATCTTCTTTTAAATTAGACATGTAAACAAAGGGAATTTTTCTGAAACACACTTAGTACTATATAATTCATATAACTCTTTAAAGTAAAAATACTGTGCGTCCCTCTCAACTCAGAATATTCTGTGAATATCGGAAACATTTATTTTCAAATATAACAGATTTATACACATTTTGTAAGATTTGGATGACACCCTGCTAAGACATCGCTGAACTGGCTGTTTCCTGAAGTTATGGTATTTTTCAGAAAATCACACAAAGAAAAAAGCCAGGATTAAGAACTGTCGGTGTAATGGGCCTTATTTATACCTCACCATAAACATGTTGTAATAGTCTTCCTAAGTGCGTTTTCAAGAACTGGTATCTAAATACACATGACACACAATATACACACTTCCTTTCTGCTTAATGTGAGCAGGGACTTTAGATGTCCATGCCGCAGCAGAAACATTGCCCTACAGAGCTCACAACATCAAGGTGTGATTTGCTTTGATACGTTAAGGTGGATTTGTTCAATTTTCCAGCAAACTCCTCATTGTTTCCCATTTACCAGCTTACTGTGAATCCGTACTCCCAGGAGTGGGAACTCTGAAACACTTCTGCCACAATGTGCACCATTACCTGCATAAATGGCGTGTTAAAGCAACTTCTGTGCAGTGGTAATTTATGGAACTTGCACTTTAAATTGAAACTAGATGGCATATCCTAGGGGAAAACCCATAGGATAACAAATAAGTATGAAATAGGGACTTAGATATAAATTATTCAGGGGCTCTGTCACATCGTAATATACCCGCTGCAGTCTTATACAGAGCACTTAGCTATGGTTGCAAAATGATACGTGGCAGAAAAGTCATGGCTTAGAGAGGCAGCTCTGCATACTGTGGGTGTTGGGGAAGCTGCTAATTAACAGTTAATATTAAGCCATCCTGCGCTGTACTTGTGGCAGCAGCAGAACAATTCCTGGACACCTCCCAGTGACCAGGCACAGCTCTCAGGCACAATGGTGCCCAAAGCAGCAGTTCTGTGACAGCCACAAAATTAAATTTTGCCTGCACTGCTGGGAAGCTTTGAGACACTGTGGCCTGAACAATTCACTAGTTGGGCAGAAATGAATTAAGAACACGAGACATGCTCATGCACCCAGGCCACGGTGCTGCTGTGGTCAGCAACAAGGGGATGGCTGCTTAAGGAAAGCACCGAGTACATCCTTTTTCTGTGGTCCATTCCTCCTGCACTCTGCCAGCATCCACAATCCTTCTCTCAGGGATGCTAGAGGGCACATCTCTTGTTCTCTTTTGTATTTTGACCTGTTGCCTATGAATGTCTCTAATGTATTTTGGAATCTTCTTATAATATCTGTCAACTCAACCTCCTGTAGCAAGGAATTCTGGAAGTTCCCCACCTGCTATGCAAAAATGTATTTACTTTTATCTGTCTTACACTGATCTCCTAGCAGCGACAACGAACATTGCAGGATATGGTAAGTAATGCTCCTGCACATTATAATCTTGTTATAAGTTATGACAACCTTGTACTTAGCAGGCCTCTCTTTCCCCCTCTTCCTTTGTTTGTTTGTATTTGATAACTTCTGAGAGAAAAAAAAAATCAGGGCAAAAAATACAAGAAAAAACAGCAAAGAGATTTTAACTTTAGAGCATTTTGGCTATTCTTTGATAATTGCCTTAGTAACTTCGTTGTCCAAAGTACAAATGAAGTTAAAACTCAAATGAAGTGAAGAAGTTTTCCTTCTCTGACACAAGCCACAGACAACTGTGAATTCTCCATAGTGTGTCCTACTGAAATGTGGGTGCAAACCCAGAGAGAGGTTCTTTCTCTTATCCAACACCTTGCCTTACGTCTGACGTGCTCAAACACCTGGCCAATATGTACACTCCTAATATTGCACATTTTTCTCTACTGCATAAACTTCTAATACTGCAGAATTTCAGCACTTTTTTTTTTTTCATACCAGTGGGCTGCCACAATGTTATCTATTTCTGCGTGGACTGGACGAACAGGGTGGCTTGCTGTATTGGAGAAGAGCTGCTTTTCTATATCCCTGGTTTAATTCCCTCCCATGTGGATATGGTTAAAGTAGAAATGAGCTGCAGTACCACTGAGACCCTGCACTGGCTTGCAGGAGGTAGCAGAGCTGAAGCACTGAGATGCTGCTTTCTTCCCCCAAAACACAGCTCTGCTTCTGGCTTACCCATCCTAATTTGCTCCCAGTGTGA
This sequence comes from Grallaria varia, assembly GCA_013396735.1. Lineage (NCBI taxonomy): Eukaryota > Metazoa > Chordata > Aves > Passeriformes > Formicariidae > Grallaria > Grallaria varia. Next base: position 1,026,244 of record VWZG01008543.1, read on the forward strand.
CACCTTTTAAAACTAAAACAAACAAATTAAGCATGCTGTACTGATTGAAATAATTCCAAAGGCACAGCTCAACTGTGACAGCCCCTGATATTCCTTTGACTAGGATGTATTGCTTGGGCTGATTTGCCTTTGCACTCAGCTGCTCACGGCAGCATTATCAGAAATAAGGCAGAGATACCAATTGCAAGCATTACGAACAATGACGTCTCTGCCTGACCCCCAAGGAACACGGACTCTCTGCTTCCTCTGATGAACTGTTAAATGGGCTTAGATTTTTGTTATCATTTACGTTTAATCCTGACAGAAAAAGCCAAGAAGCATCCAGGGACTTATAGAACTGTTTTTTAGTATAAACAAATAATTTTGTTAACTGTCTTCCTGTTAGCTTCAAAACCTGACATAAAAAGCCACAAAATTTGGTGTTCTTTCCCAGTTAAACTGAAATGGGACTGCAATGAAGGTGTCAAAACACTGCTGTGAAATTTCACAATGACTCATGTTTTGTATTACGGAACAGGAGTTTTCTTGCAAGCAACTGAACAAAGAATTTGTACATAAAGCAAAATTGTTTTCTACTCTTGAGCTTAAGAAACCTTTTTTTTTTTTTCCAAAATAAGTCAGAGAGAAAGCTAAGGGCAAACTGAAATGTGTTGGAAAAAACCACAGTCAGATTTGATTAGAAAAGAACACTTAGGCATTGACACCTTTTCAACAAGCATTTACATAACAGGAAAGTCAACAGTTATGTTTAAGTGCACATTAATTTATTTTTTATAACTGAGGCCTTTAAAATTACACAGTAGGATTTTAAAACAAGTTTGTTTACTTCCTATCTGTCTCCATCCTTAACCAAAGGACTGTGATGTTTCAGTGCTTTCTTACAATCCTCCTTTCCAGTGATACCTTTATATCTATTATAGTTATCTCAGCCCAACCCTCATTTAAAAATGGTACACATCTATCATATTACCTCTTCTTCCTGAGCAAAGTGAATTTGTGCAATGCAATCCATTTGCACTTGAAAGTTCTTGGCTCTATTCACTTTTGTTGCCCTTTTCTGAATTTTGTGTACAGAAAAGGTGACACACAAAGTGTTATTCACTGAGACCTTGGCAAACAACACTTGGAGGACTTACTGGCCCTCAACAATAGCACAGGATAACCTTCCCATTTCCTTAAGATCACACTCAAAAAAACCTCACCAAAAACCCAAAAACAACTATGAAAGAACAATGCCACCTTTTTACGTATTCAATCTCACTGAATATCATCCAAGTGGTTGTCTAAGCATCCTGTCAAAATTTTGTAGCCAATGTGGGTAAAAATAAGAAAGATGGAAGAAGAATTTGAGGAACACTAACAAGGCAAGTCAAATCTTGGGTTTTTTTGTCTCCTCTCAAACAATACCTTTTACTTTTTTAAACAGGGTTGCACTTGTGCTCTCTGAAATCCATAAAAACATAATCTAGTGGACATGTTCAAATGAGTAATGGAAAAGGTATCACATTTGTCAGAGCAATTCTTGCTGAAAACCTGGCACAGCATTAAAAGTAATCTAAGGGAATGATCGCTTCATTAATTTGAAACTTATAGTTTCTCTGTATCAAGAAACTGGATTTTTAGCTTTGTCAGTTAATCATCCAGTTGAAAGTCTAAATCCTGAGGGAACCTCTTGTTTATATAAAGTCTCAGTCTGATGAGTCATTTTGGGATGAGCTCTTTTGGGAGCATTTCATCTATCAAAAACATCAATACCCACAGTCACTAGCCTTTCATAAGAGGCTTGGATAGATGGTTTTTATTTTATGAGATTAGAACTCTCTGTGATTTTGTAGCTCTGCAAAGCCTGAGTAACCTTCACAGAGTGTTGTTTTCCCCAGAAGAATTAGTAAAGAACATCCTAAGTACCTTTAATGAAGTTCTCTCTTTTTTTTTTTAATTTTATTTTTTAAAGGAAGCTTTGAACATCTGAATTGAGTATTAGTCTCTACTTTTCTCTTTTAAGCATCTCAACAGCTATAACATCGCCTAGGAACGTTTATGATGTCCTGTATTTACATTTTAAAAATTATTAAGAATTAACAAAATAAATTAAAAATTAGGTAGCAACAAAGTATAGATTTCTACTTTTTACATCATAAAAATTTGTCAAGAACTTACAGCTATAAAAAACAACAGGAAGAACAAGAAATGTTGAAGACAGCTGCAATGTATTATACCTTTTAAAAAGTTGCTTAATAAACATATAGAGATAAAAAGATTCTCAAATGGTGCTAGTATCCATCATTTACAGGAAGAAAAACACTAAAAAAATAGAAGAAAAATATAGCAGAAAAGGAAAGCAAGCAAGCAAACAAGCAACCAAACAAAAACAAGAAACACTGTTCATCCCTTACCTTTTGTCCTAGACACAGATAAAGCCCTTGTTTTGTTCATCACCACCACACTTGGGTACCACACTGCCCTGCCTGTAGCTTGCTGTAGATAAATCAGGCAGGACTCTCACCTGCCCTGGGTTACAGGTCCTAACCACGTTGATACCACAGACTGAATTTGCAGCTGAAATTCCTTATCCCTCAGCAGACTGTGACATCAGCTGATTCAAGTGAATCATGAAGAGTCTTTTCAAACCACAGAGATTTATTCTTTTACCCAAAGATGCAAAGACTATCTTGTTACAGGGTAAAAGAGTAATTTTTCATATTCATATTTCCTCCTATCTACACTCTACTCTTTCCTTGCAACCAATTTTAAGGAACCTTCCAGGTCAAAAACCTTTGCCCGTAGGAACCTGACTGCTCTCTTTATGTCACAGTTCTCTTTCCTGGTGTATTTCCTTCACGTCAGGCTGATAATCCATTTCCCTTTGTCCTTTAGTATCTTTAGAGTCTAGGGCACCCTTTGACCTAAGGCTTTCAACCCTTAACACAACTGTGAAATGCTGCTGGTCGCTGTATGGATGTGGCTTTTTCCAAATTGATCACCAACCCATTAAAATTGTAATTTCTTTGAAACTACTTACCTGTAGTTTTTCCTTCTGCACATATCGTGTACCTTCCCCCCTCTCCTCCCCAAAACGTTTCCTTTTTTAGTCATTTTCAAGAAGGCAAGGCAATATCAGACTAATATTCTGAAAAGTGCATAATCCACATATATATGTATGTATATATGAAGTTTCTCACCTAATTCCAGCATTATTCACAATCTTCTCAAAGTATAAAAGCCCTGCTGTGAATAACATTTTGGAGAATGGCTTTCTCATAGTCATGAGACAGATCAACAAGAGAACTTATGTGAAATCAGAAGACAACTTATCAGTGAATTGCATCAGAAATATCCCTTGTATTCTGCTATTGTAAGCAGCAGGGAGGCTAGAAATGGACAAAAAGATTGTTGGGGGAAAAAAAAAAAAAAGATGCCATAGGGATGTAGTCCAGAATTTCATTTAAATACACTCAAAATCCATTGCCACATGAAGGACAACATGGGGGAGTCCTCTAAGCTTGTTCCCTAAGTACCAGGCTCCCTAAGGCAAGTTTAATTCAGGAGGAAGAAGCAGACACCAAAGCAGTGCGTTCACTGCTGTGGGTGATCCACTGTCTTCCAATGATCCACACTAGAAATGAAAATAACTGGTCTAGAGAATTCATTTTCAATAGTCACCGTGTGTCTGTTGGAGCACCAGTGTCTTGCCAGGGTTAGTTTGGTTGTGCCAGCACCGCCAGCCCTTCAGCGTCGAGGGAAATAAAATTCGCTCTTGCAGATACACAAATGTTCACAGTGAAAAAAAGAATCTCCTGTTTACACCCTCCTTTCTTTCTTGATACATGTTAAGATTAAAAAAAAACTTCCACACTTTCTAAGGGGCTGTTGATTTTCTCCAGTCTTTTTCTTGGGGGTCTGTGTTTGCTGCTTCTTCAGAAGAAAGTGGGAGCCCTGCAGATGTGTTAATTTTAATGGACTTTCACAGCAGAGAGCAGTAAATTCCTCCAGCTACCTGGTCTGTATAGTTCCCATTCTGTAACCTCTCCCTCTGATATTCTATTTTACACAAATGTCTCCCACATTTGTCTTATCCTACATCCGCTTTCAAACTTCTGGGGTCTCATTTCATCCCCCCTCCTTCTTTTTTTTTT
>VWZG01008543.1:1030401-1195797 GCA_013396735.1 Grallaria varia
TGCATTCTCTGACCAACTTCCCAAACAGCAGATTGGACATTTCTACTCCTTTATTATTTCTCAAGACATTTCTGCACAAGGTAGGTAATTATACTCATAAAAGGCAAAATTTGCTGAACTACTTTATTTCTGCCTTCCCTCATCATGCATCTAGAAACACAAAAGAGAGGAGGAAGAAAGAGGATGACATGTTTCCAAATTTTCAAGGCCAGGCCATCACTTGGGAGCAAATGGAAACCAAGAATACAGGAACACTGATGTACATTATAAAGAAGAAGGATAAACCACTTTTAAATACACCCTTAGGTCAGGAAAAAGGCAATGACTTCATTTTTTTCCAGAATAAATCAGAAAAAGACCTGGATATTTTAATGGACTTTTAGTCGTGCAAATCAAAATGCATAGTATTTTAGAACATTTTTTAGCAACCAGCGAATAACCTCACTTTTTAATACGTATTTTAAAGTCCAAGGCTCAAAACATCTCAAGTTCAGAGGCAACACTATAACCTCTACAGCTTACAAACAGGTTGCATAAAAAAGTGCTTTAAAATCTTCTGTCTTTAGAGAACAATGGTATGTATGGCTATACTGTTCATTTTATGTTGTCAGTTTATAAATAATTTATATTGCCTTTAAATTTTAACCACGGGGGAAAAAAAAAAGTCCCCCACGGAAGTGCATCATTCCTTTCAAAAAGATTCCTGAGGCTAAAAAGGCAGAAGGAGAGGCGTAAAGCCAGGAGGAAAGACAAAAAACCCCAAACAAACCCAACAAAACAGAAACAAGGAAAAAAAAAACCAAACAAAAAACCCCATTAAACAATCTTACGCTGTAAATCCTGCCTTACTTTCTGGGCCACTGAGGCCGTGCAGAAGTGACTGTCACCTCCAGCTGAATGACAACACCTCAAGGACAACGTGGTAGGTGACACTTTACAGGAAATATCTGTGGGTTGGCCTGGACTTGAGCACAGATTAGAGAAGGTGTTTTCCAATTTCTATAAAGTAAAAAGATGCAGGTTTTGTATCAGAACTCCTGCACCAAAGGCCCGATCTGGCCAGATTGGCCGACATTGCACCCATCAAGGTGGATGCAGAGTTCCTTAATGCGAGGGGTAATCATGGACACCACGAGCTGACCAATATGATGAAGGTAATGCTGTTTGTTGTTGTGAAAACACCCCTTGAATAACCCAGATAGCTCACACACTGCACACACACTGCAAACCACCCTGGGACTGGTTAATGCCAATAACACACAACTCTACTGGTGTAAAATAAAGTTCTCGTGCTCTCTCTCCGTGGCCGTTGTTTTTCAATCTTCTGCTGCAGCTTCTCTAAGTTTACATTCTTCTCCCTGTTGATCTCCACAGAGGCTTCTTAAAAATAGCTTTTCACTGCAGTCTTAAAGGCCTCGCAGCATAACTGCATCTAAAGTTCTAGGGTCGCTCACATGGCCATTTTCTGCAAGAAGTTCCCCAACAGTTCCTGTCTGCCATGCGGTCGCCCCGCAGCTCTCACAGGCAGTGGGTAAGATCTCCTCAATGACGTGTCAATAATGAAGGGCAAGTGACAGCCTTGCTTGGAGGAGATTGCCCAAGAAAGCAACGGGCTAGAGACTTTCTCCTTGAGGTGCATCTCCCGTGCTTCTGCAGGCAGAGGGGGGAAGGCAGACCCCGTGAGGTGGCCACCTCATCTGGAGAATGGAAAGTCAGCAGAGCCCGAGCTTCTGACTGAGGGCCAGGCAATGTCACACAGAGAAAGGTGTGAGATCTACCCCCAGGGAAACACTGATGCCCTGAAAGCTTCTTTAAAATTCTGGAGCTGAAGGTACTTTGGATCAGCACCGGAGCATGTCGGTAATATACACCCTGCCCCTGTTCTGCCTGGGATTGGTGCCATATATTGATGTGCAAATTACAAAGACAAATCCCTTTCCTTTCAGCCTCATAAGCTCAGACCTACACTCTCAGATAAGAGCGGGGAAAAGGGAGAGGAAAGAGTAGAAACTATATACAGATAAGTGGATAGAAAGAATAATTGTCACACTTTGCTTAAATTTTATAGCTATTCCTGAGGGCTTTTTCTTCCCTGTCAGAGTACAGCTGAAATGATAAATGGCATGTAAGAATTTTATTCACATGAAAAATTGTTGATTAAACATTGAAATCTTAATGGCCTGGTTTCACTATAATTCCAGTTCTAAAGGTTTCTAATTATGTAGTCAGTGTTCAAACAGCTAAATCTTTGGGCTTCCTATGCTGCTGTTTACACCTTGTTGATTCCTTCTTAACCTTTAAGAGCTATTGAGAAATTAGTAGATTATTCTTTTTCATCAGCTGTAAGTAAAGCATGACTATAAGAACAAAGGATGATAGAAACTGCAGTCGATTAAATGGACAATATCTGAAAAAAAATGTATTTCATAGACATGCAAATGTCAGCAGTATTAAGATAATATGGTGCTCAAGTGGATGCATCAGAACGGCTGCTGAAAATTACTAGGATTAACCAGGAACTATGTTCTTAATGTTAATGAAGTACTGCTGGGGATAGGAAAGCAGCAGCGAAGCATAATGATAGGATGTGCACACCCTAGTTACTGTGCAGAGGAAAATAACACCTTCTCAACTGGCACGCCTTCAGACCTGTTTAGAACACTGTGCCTCCTCATACCCGTTTACAAGCATACTGCATCCCCAGCCAGAGGAGAAAGAAAACACTGATTTACCAGAAACCACTGAAAAAACAGCACAAAGAGCTTCAGCGCCACTTATTTTAAATGCTTTACGTTTTCATATTACAGGATTAAGGAATGTACATTTTCTTAAACTAGCTTGTCTAACATAGGCTATGCTGAAGTGCCACACAGAGATAATGGTGGGGACTGGAAAAAAACCCCTTCCACATCTTTGTTCCCTTTTCCTCTTTTTTCTTAATCAATATTATGCCTGTTGGTCATAGCCCCACTGCCAGTTAAGGCCTGAAGTGTATATCAAGACATTAATGAGCAAATATTATTAGGAGCTTTTTCCCCTCCTTTGACAAGTCAGGATTTTAGACTGCTTAGATATTTCAGGCTGACACACTGATGGGATATTCACAAGCCTAACTTGCACTGTTTTTGCTAAGAGCTGTGTCCCAACATTCCTAAGAAACTTTGTTAAAATAAGCTGAGAAATTCCATCTAAGAAATACCAGCTGCATTTTTGGAGTTAAGGTCAAATGCTTGCTGGCACGAGAATCAAAGAGGAAAACGAAGAGTGGCCGATTCATTTCCGCTTTTTCCATTAAGCAAACAGTTGAAAATCTCATTCACAGTTACTTGCTTGTCCAAATACGACTTGTTTGAAATCATTTGCTGTTGATGTAAGACACAGTCAAGGAGAAGGCTCATTAAACTAAAACTCCTTCCTGCACTTGAGGCGCAGTGACAACACGCAGAGAGCTGATAAAAGTGCCACTGCTGCAACTTGAGTGACAGGCAAGGACTATACAAAGCCTTTAGTACCAACCCTCATTAAGCAAGGTATGCACTTCTTGACTTTCAATGCATGTAAGAACATCATGAAGTTTGGGAGATGTAGCAAAAATCCTCTTTTCACCAAATAAGATGCTATTAATAACCAGCCATAACAACATTTCCAAGACGTTAAGTTGAATTTTGGGTTTTTCTCAGCAAGTAACCAAATGTTTGTGGCTATTTACAACAGTTTATAGGAGCACCAAAGGAATGAAAATACACCATAAAACTTTTGTACCTCAGTTACTTCTTTTCAACAGCATCAAAAAAACCTGACATTGAAGTACGCTGCATTAAATCATAATGAATAATAAAATGCTTTATGTTTTCAAGACAACATAATGCTATCATAATAACAACGCACTGGCAACTTATGATTATTTGTATTTCAGAGCTACGTCCTATGCCAAGGTTTGTGTTCATTTCTTTTGCATCTAAAAATAACTTATGAATACAATAATACAATAAAGGTAAACTGTTTACTTACAAGAGTTTGCTTTTCTTTTCCCAAATGAGTCATTATCTCCAGACAGAGAGGAGTGCTTTACTTGGTGCAAACTTCTCTCACACAGAAAATTATTCATTAGCACCTTCGTGGTAATAATTTTAGCGCTGCAAAGCAGATGTCCTCAAGGTGGATCCTCCCTGGGATCCAGCTCCGTTAGCATCCGGCCCGACAGCTCGTGTTCAGTGCTGAGCAGCACAGGAGCAGCTGCACTGAACGAGACGCAAAGTTCAGCTCCCCCAGTGCCTCATCTCCAGCACCAGGGACAAGCAGGTGTCTGGGGAACAGCCCAGGCACAGAGCTCAGGCACTTGTGATACCAAGCACAGCAGAAAAATATCCTGTAAACCTTCAGGACTTGCCTTTTCATGAACTTGTGCAGTTTTTCCTTGAATTGTAGCGAGTTTTTGCCGGCTGCCAGATCCACTGACAACAAACTCCCAAAGGTTACCTGTCCTTTCATGAAAAATTATGTCCTTGCTCTGCAACAATACTGATTCTTAGCAGTTTAACTTACCCTCAACATTTCTATTTGATGAGAGAATGAGCCAGCAATCCTTAACAACTCAGTGCCATTTGCAGTTTTAGAAACATCTTTAATGTTTCCCCTCTATACCAAATGAGCCATCACAAGGCGTGTTTTCCTTGTCCTTCAAGGAACTCCAATGTTTACAAACTAGGACTTTCCCTCTGCAAAAGGGATTTCCCCCAAAAAAACAACTTCTTTTTTTTTTTTCAGATGCCCTATGCAGAGTTTTTAGTCTTTCTGAAGCTCAGGTGTCAGTTCTACAGACATGCACCTTCTGGGCTCTCTCCTGAAGCCTTGTTGTCCTGTTCTAGCAAGGTGGTTTTAGGCACTAAGCTTCCCATCCTATCAATCTCATCCTTGAATTCCCTTGGAATGCTGGAATGAAACCTTCTGGTCCTGCTGACTTCTTATTGCTCTCTTTGCCTGTTTGCTCCACAACCACCTCCAACTCCATTTACGTAAAATCTCGCTGGTGAGCACCTCAGAAAAAAGGGAATCAGTCTGTAATATATCCACTTTACCATAGTAAACATGGAAGTAGCAAATTCTTCTGGTTTTCCCTTAAACCTTCATCTTTGGTTGACCTTAAAAACGTACTGGCAGACTTCCTGATATGTTTCATTAAAAATGAACCAGTATTTTCAAGTTCCTTTGCTAGTTACTCCTTAAACACCTTTTTTCCACCCTGCTTTTTCTGGTGGTTTGGCTTACTGCCTTTTTTTTATATTTAATCTGCCAAAAATCTAAGAATCTTCTCTTTTCTTTGGAAAACAACTTCAGTTTTTCAAATTATGGCTTCACCTTTTTTATTACTTTGATTTCTCTTCTGTTTAGCCTCACCCAACTTCTCCTTCTCAAGTGTTTCTGTTAGGTGAGATGTACTGACCCTGTGGTTCTAAAATCTCTTTTTATTTTTCTAACATAGTCCTCAGGCTGCCTGGAAAGATTTAATTCTCTCACTTGCCCCTTACAACTTCACTGTAACAAGGTTCTTCATTTTTATGTAGTTCCCCTTTTTGATGTTGATTACCATATAGTTGCCCAGACTTTGGGTTTTTTTGCTTTTAGGCACAAACTACAAATAAATACATTTTAAAGAAGGAGCTGAACGCTCCCTCAGACTGTCAGTCCCAGCAAACTGACTCCCTCTGGAGCATTCTACTAACAGTGTGTACGAGGGAAGAAGACAGGTTAGGGATATTTGAGAGCATTAGGAGGTAAAAAAATCCCAAGCAAAACTCGTAATTAAACAGCACCAGTAAGTAGCAACACTGATCTATCTCCCTCATGCTATCATTGAGCAGCCACAGCTGGTTCTCCTGCTTCTACCACAGGGATATCACAGTCCACCCCACCAGCACTTTTTAACCCTTGCTGAAATCCTTACAATTGAATGTTAAAAGTTACCAATGCAGTGTTTCTAAGCAGCAACACACCAAAACGACAAGGCACATATGTACAGATGGACATATCATTGCCTGGAGTGGGAAGACAGAGGAACTGGGAATGCAGAAGCCAAGGTGGGCCTGGGAGAAAGGGGTGGGGTGGGGAAGATACATGCAGTTTTTCCCTTTGTTTCTTACTATCCAACTTCATTTAAACTGGAAATAAATCGCATTTTCCTAGCACAGAGGCTGTTTTGCCTGCGATGTTAGTTGGTAAGTAATCTCCTTGTCTTCATCTCATCCACGTCCTGTGTGAGAGTGGCTGGGGGGACATCTGACAGCCAGCCATGCTCAACCCACTACAGATGGGCACAGAAGGAGATACACAGGAGGAAATGACAGGGGCCTGTACTAAATAGTAGACATTTTTTTTCTGTTTCCCAATGTATAAACACCAAATACTCTCATCTTGTTGGCATTATCTTGATAACGAATGACTTGTGCTGTGCTTCCCTTGTAGGAGATGTTCCCTGAAACCTCTGCTGCACAATGCACACAAGCAGGCACGCAATGCAGCTCAGCACACACGTCTGGGAGGAAATCCTCCATTCAATGCCCCACCAGCCAAGAAACAGGAGACTCGCTGCTGCTCCTGAGTTAAATCATCCCCTTCCTGGGTTCTCCACCGTTCAGAGCCATGACGTGGCTGCTCAGCCCCTCACCTGCTTAGAGCAGGTTCCTAAACGAGGGACACAGCAGGCAATCAGCTACAGCAGCTTCTTGGCTGTTCCACCCGCCGTGTGGCTCTGCGTCCTCCCAGTCCATCGCTTTTGCCCTCCCGTGCAAGGCTACAAATCACAGACTCACTCCTTCCTCAGGTCTTACACAATAAAAGGTTAGGAAATGGTTTACCACAGTAAGTCTCGACTCTGGAAATTTCATTTTATCTGGCCAAACTCAGGTCTGAGAAATCCCTGAGGTCTTCCTTGCAACACAAAGTGAGACTACCTAAACCAAGCCATGAATAATTTGTAATTTACGCTAATAATAAATTGTGTTTAGTTCTCTTACTTGTTCCCTGCCACGCCTGTCTGAATCACAACCCCAGTTATCTTGTCACCTTCATTTATTTTGAGGTTATGCTCGCCAAGGAGCAGTGTCAAGCTCCTTTAGAAGGATGGTGTTTTACCCTGCTAGCCCAGACCACATCCATGTTTTCAGGGTACTCTCTTGCCGCAAATGTGGGGTAAAAATGCAGATATTCAAAGAGCTGGCGCTCTCCGTGACAGTGGGTGTTCCAGATGTGGAATTGTGAAACGGAGGAATTACCATGAGCGTGATTTGCACCAAAGGAGTTAAACTAATGTGTCTTTTTGTGTTCTACTGCTAATGGTTGATACAAGACCTCTATAATTTTATGTGTAAGTGCAGCTAATCACTTGTCTACCAAAACTGAAGTATCTAAAAGATTGAGCATCATATCTTTTCCCAAACTTTTTTTCTCATGTTTTAACTTTCAGTCTAGTACTCAATTAGAAATACCTATGCTGTATTTCAATTTTATCTACTATTTTATTTCATGGGCCTTTTTATTTTAGAATGTGTTTCCACCTGAGAGAAAGGAAAAGAATTATTTCAAAAGGCATACACACGCAAAATGGATTTAACGAGCACTAAAAATGCTGCATGCAGTTGTTCTTCACACTGTACTTTCTGCACTTTTATGGGTAAACACTGCAGAAAAGGGACACCTAAAAACGAGGAAAAGCAATTATTGAATTGAGCCTATTAGGCAATGTGATTATTTTACAGAACACTAAAGGGGAAGTTCTTAAGCACTGCAGGAGGCTTTATTGTAAAGTGTAATTTTCAGACAGGCACTAATGCTCCCACCTGTTTCTTTTTGTGTCACACTTTTTATAACACAAATTTCTCTATTCCCTGCAAAATACCAGAGAAAAAAAAATAAAATAAAAAACTGTAGAAGGTCCCAGCTGCGAAAAGAAGATACAACTTCCCAGATGGACAGGATGTTTAACAGAAACTGAAATTTAATCTATTAAATATACAAGCTGTATCTCAGCAAAAATGTTACCTGCTTCTTAATATATTATATACCACATCATGGGATAATTTTGCAGTGGAGGTGTAATGTCAATGAAATATTGGTGTAGAAGGTTACAGGAACATTTGCATAATTCTTTAAAATAATTGGCTTTTTCTTGCAAAGACAAAATTCTTTAAAATAATTGGCTTTTTCTTGCAAAGACAAACTACCTATCTGGACAGTTTCAGTAGGCAGAATTTTTCTACAATTCATTTGATGTTTTTTACAAGATTTTAGAACATTTTACTGAAAATGAGCACTTGGTAAAAATAGCATGTAACAGATGTGTACTAAATCAAGGCAGGAGATAACATTAGCATTGACTCCTTCAAAATGAAAATAATGTAAAAATTGGTCAACAATCCAAAAAGAGTAATTGCAGCAATGATGGCGAGGTACTGGCAAATGTTGCCAAGTTTGACTTCAACAGAGATTTGGGCTGGTATCAGTGACTATTAGCTGGAATTGTTTTAAAACTGAACTGGACGTAGAATTTGGATACTGAAAAGGTTCACTGTTGTTAACAGCTATGTATATTCCAATCTACAAACCTTCTGTCCCATGCTGTGTGATCAGTGCATGTTGCACATGATAAATTTTTTCTTTTCCTTCATGACTGAAAGAGCTTCAAATGTAGGGTTTTTTTTTACTGGTTTAATACCAGTCAACCTTTCTTTATATATACACTGCCGCCTTTGTGGGTGGAGAATGCAGGTGCTTAACTTACAAGTCTGGTGGGTGGGAAGACATTTCTACGTGGTTGACAACAACCATGGGATACAGTGATTAACACCAGCCAATATGAAATATATCTCATCAGACCAAATTAACAGGAGGCTGGTCTTTAGTTAACAATTACTGACTCAGTGTAAGTTCTTCTTGGAGAAATGGAAGCTCACACTTCTCCAAACAGGAAAGAAACATACAGAGAACCTGAACAGGATAAAGACACAAAGATGAAAAAAGCACTGTTTAAATAAAAGGCAAAGAAGAAACATTTCAAGAAACTAGAACAAGGGTAAAAAGACAGACAGGACAGAGATACCCACTGTACTTGCAGGAGACAGGCTCTATCTAACTGCTGAACAAGACAAATTCAAAGCAAGACAACTCAGAATGGACAGAGAGCAAGACAAAGGACATGAACAGAAGAGCCTGAGGTATCCTGAGAGCTGTTCTCTGGTGATAAGGAACACAGGGCTGAGAACTGTAAGGAGAGCTCCTTACCTTTGCCCAAGTCTACACCCACAAATACAATACTTTGTCCTCTATATGCAGGCATTTATTCAAGCATATATTTACAAAATCTTGCCCAAAGCTTCATGTGACGTGCCCTTGGAAATTGAACTGTAAATTCAGAGTGCTCAGAAAGCATAAAGAAAGATACTTCAGTTAATGCCAATTCTGGGATCAAGGCAAAGGACACCAGGGAGATGATCCCCAGTTTCTTAATTGCCCAGCAGATTTTTTTCAAAACCATTCACCTTTCTGCTCAGACAGATCTCAACATGAGACAGTGGCACTCCAGTTTAGGGTGTAAGTGATCCTTTCCAGAGAAACCTGGAAAAAGACTCTTACCATTCAGGATTTCTATGAACAGATGCATATGAAGAGTAGGGGAGAAATACTTTGATACCACATGCATATTTTGCTAGAGTAGTATTTCATCCTGGATACGGGCAAATTCATCCAGTTTTCCAAATCATTAATATTTATTGATACTGCCTGAGCATCCAGTTTGGGCTGTGGATTAATTCTGCATGGTGATTTATAAACACAGAAACATGCATGCTTTTCCAGATTCATTATGATAATTCACACAGGCAGAGCTGATACTAGCATTCCTTTCTAGGCTGCTAGGTAGTCATGGCACAATGCAGGTAATATTCTGCAGTGAATAAAATTTATGTAGAAAATGAGATAATTTCTTACAGAAGCTCAATCTCACCTGCCAGAGAAGTCAGTAGGGGTATCATGTCAACACAGGACAGTAAAAAACTGTACATAGACAAAAAACTGGCCGTCAGACTAATGATTCAGAATCTAAACCTGCCATTATGATGGAGTTTCAAAGCAGTATTGGCAAACTTAACAGCTGAATGTCAAGGGGGTTTCTGTAATTTTCTCCCTTAGACTCTGATTTCACTCTTGAGCATAGGGTTGTAGGACCTAAGAACTCACACCTCAAACCAATGCTGAGCTTTCTTCTGAGCGTGATGCTGGGTCACTCCAAATACTCTTGGGAAAATGAGAACCGTGAACAATGTTAGACATAAAATATGTGTGACCTATTTGTCAATTTTGAACTTAGGGTTCTTTTCTGCTTCAGTTCCCAGCTGTAAATTCGAGGCAACTGAGTAACTTAATCATCCATAGGTGTTACAGAAATAAACATTTAAATATTTGATAAGTTCTCAGATACTGTGGGGAAGAAACATATGAATACCTGTGAGGGAAGGACGCTATTCAGAGGGACTTCCGTAGCCAATAGGTCCATCATGGGAAATTCAGCAAGGACAGATGACAAATCCAACACCTAAACAGAGAAGAACCTGGGAGTTCTGGCTGACAGCAGGCTAAACTAGAGCCAGTTTGAGTCCACACTCCACTGCATTCAGGGCACTGAATACCAGTTAACTCCCTTCCCTAAGTTTTCTCTGATTCACCTGTCAGGTCCTTCTCAAATGAAACAGCCACTCTCTGGGTTCACTGACAGAATACTGGTCTGTATTTCTCTGTTGTTATTTAGTATTTTTTACCAGTAGCCTTTGCAAAATGTTTCTCTCACTCAAGGGAATCTTCTTGAAACAGATATTGGAAAAGACAGAATATTCTGTGGAGATACCACACACATTATTTACAATAACTTTATAGCATAAGCTTGATTATTTGTTGTGCCTTCATTATTAAAAGTGATCAATTTTTTCTGATATTAAAATGTTTATTTTTCTCTGTTTTATACTGCTGGGTAAATATAATATTAGTGTTTCTCGTGTTTTTATCTATAACTTTTTCATGACCTTATGAATAACATTATTCTAATGAAGAATACCTATGTGACTTTTCTGAAATAAAAATCTTCCCTATTTATTTCCAACAAGGCCAAATATTCACTTTACATTAGTCAACCAACTGTACTATGATTCCCCTGAGCTGCATGGAATGGAAAGACATTTCTCTAAAGCACACAGGAGACAGCTAACTCTCTCTTTGTTTCCTGTGCCCTAATTATTCCATTATATTTTGACGTCCTTACTGCTGAAATGACACTGACTTAAAAAACTCACATATTTCATGCATGCTTTGATGAGAGTACCGACTAAGAATATAAAATATTGAACCTTTCTTTCATCATGGGCCAGTTTTTGCATTTACTTTTGGGGCAGTTTTGAGTCACTAGGCTATATTGTTAAGACATAACAGTGTATAGAAGTTACAGCTTGCAATAAGAAAACATTGGCTTTCAAAATATTTTGTAGGCGCAGATGGCTGCAAATGATAATTTTGTGTTTTACTCTTTCTCTTTTACAGCTGATGGTGTCCTAAGTGCTACACCGTTGGAACAGAACCTCATCAAATCCAGCAGTCAATATCCCTAATTGTAACGATATTCTTAGGGAATACTCAAGCTTTGACACTAGATCCTAAAGGCAATAAATAGCCAGAGCTGTGTACAGAAGCAAGAGGCAGGTCTTTTGGAAGGCAGTGGCTGAGGAAACCTCCTTGCCTCCACATCTTACCATTGTGTTCTGACCCAACACGGTGGTCACCATGCCATCCCACCATGTGCGATTGGTGTCATGACACATGTCCCATCAGGGGCAAACCCAAGGACCGACAGCCCTCGCAACAACCTCACCAGCACCACATCTCTGCTTGAAGCTGCACCAGCTGCAACACACACTCCAAAGGGAACTGTGATGATCTTCTACACTTCATTAATGACCCCCGTGGCCTGCCTCTGCAAAACCACCACAGAACAAGCAGGAAAACCCGGCCTGCTCTTTTTATTGATATCATCACACTTTTACAGCAGAGATACAGTGCGTACCCAAATAAAGGCGATTTTCAGCTCCTGCCCGGGAGTAACTCCCTTAACAGAAACAAGCACAGGCCGATGACTGGAGTCAGAGCTATCCTCATCCTCACAGCGATGAGCAGAGAGAGAAAACAGCACAGTTACAGAGCTGGTGCACCTTGTCTTACATGCTCTCATATTCCTTCACTGAATGGTTCAATCACATTTCCATCTTTCCCTCCACACCTCAGCTTCTCCCCCTCAGCCCACTCTCAGGATCCCTGTTCCAGCTCTGCACCAAGACCACAAATGTGAGGTGACACAAAACCATTCATGGCAACCAGGAACCTCAGCAACTGGGATAATTCCAGCTCACCTCACACCTTGTGACAATGGGTGCCACACACACCCAAGTGCCTGAGGACATTTTTTCTCTTGTCTAAAGTCATGGTCAAGCACAATCTTACACCCTAAACTCTGAAACCTTAGCAGGGCCCTAGTTCTTCAGTTTTAACACACAGTGAACTGTTCTTTTTCTTTCTGCTGTGTCTCTGGAGGATGCTGTTTCAGCAGGAGATGCAGCATGCAGCTGAATACCAAGAGGCACTGGGCTGAGCAAGTCTTCCCTCCCACACCCTGCTGCAGGACAGTTAAGTCGAGTAGGGCTTTTCCTCCAGACCCTGTTGTAGATTGGAAACACAGCAGTGGTGTAACTGTGATGTACATGGTTTGAGGGACAGAATCCCTGCAAGGAGGGGCTTGGTGACGAGTTGTAAGATGGGGAAAGGACTAGCTTTAGCCTTATTCTGCTTTTCCCTTTTGGGAAAGAATTACTCTGCAGCAGCTATCAGTATCATCAGTGTCACCACAGCCATTACCTGCCTTCATTCTTTATCTGTTTTCATCTCAAATGTCATATTGAAGCTCGGGAAAATTGCTCTGGGATACAAGAGAAATGCACCTATAAGCAAGTGTTCATTTACTGGTATGATTCACTGCTGCCTACAGGAAACAGGAGAGGCTGTTGGAACTGTGACAGAGTTGGCACTCTACAGAAATTAACCCATGATGTGCCAATGGCTGTGAAGGACCATGGCTGGCTCTGAGCTCTCCATGAAGATGAGTCCATCACTTACCTTGTGACACTGACACATTTGGGCTCTGTGGACCTCTCCAATTCCCCCCCTCTACAAGCCAAAAGGTAGTAACAATGCAGGTCGGGAGCATGACATTCCTGTTTCTCATGCTAAGCAACTGCAAACTGCTCCCAGGATGATGCCTATTTATTACTGGCTCTGCGCCGTGAAAGACTGACCTAATGAAGCGATACAGAGCAGCTGATGTTGGCAGTTCCTGTGGCAATTAGAGGTACATTTATTGGTAAAATATTTGTGCCCCAAAGGCTACCACATAGAGGTCCCCTGCCTTGATAATTCTCTGATGTGAAGTTTTTATTTGGCTGCCCTTTCAAAACCATATATGAGGTTTGCACTTCAATCCATTAAGGATACAACAGTGTTTTATTTAAAAAAAATAAAATGTATCAGTTAACACCTCAATTGGAGCTCCATCTTTATTACTATACTTTAACTAGTGTCTCCAAGTGATATAAAGGATATCTATAATATCATGTGCGCCAAACAGAAAATATTGGGTATGCCAAGGTAAAACATAACACTTCCACAGTTTTTTCCTGCTTTCAGAAATAACTAACAAACAGAGGGGTCTGGAAGAAAATCTAATATCTGAGAATATTAATTGTCTCTTTCATTATCAGAGAGTGCAGGTTTTGGCTGGGATAGATGTAGAGAGCCAAGATCCTTTCTGTCCCTCACCCCACCCTCACAGCGAGAGGGCTCAGGGGGCACTGCCAGGACAGCTGACCCCAATGACCAAAGGGCCATCCCAGACCATACGACATCACGCTCAGTATATAAAGCCAGGGAAGAAGGAGGAACTCAGGGGCCATTCGGGATGACAGTGTTTTGTCTTCCCAGATCAGCATTACCTGTGCCAGAGCCCTGCTCTGCTGGAGGTGGCTCATGGGAACTAGAGAATGAATTCCTTCTTTGGCTTTGCATATACGCCTGGCTTTTGCTTCAGTTATTGAACTACCTCAACCCGTGAGTTATCTCACTTTTACTCCTCTGATTCTTTCCCTTATTCTGCTGGTGAGCGAGGGGCTGGGTGATGCTCAGCTGCTGGCTGGGGTTACAACACGACACAGAGTCTTTGGCCATGTGAAAAAAAAATATTCACCCATTTTCAAAGAAGATTATGAAAATGTGGTTGTAAGCTGGAGACAAAAAGCAAGCTGCATCTTACCAAAATTAAATCAAAATTAAACACAGGTGTAAAATTTGATATGTCTACATTTAGACATCTATATGTGGTATCATCACATACAGAGGCAGATATCTGACTGAATTACGTGACAAAAATCCATGTAGTTAGTGGAAAAGAAGTAGCAGACTCAGTCTGGCTCTTTCTTCTGCAACTGTCTAATGTACAGCAGAACAGCTATGTCATAACTGAATGCAAAGGGAAGCCCAAGAGAGCAGCTCAGATGTAAATTTCTACTGTGCAGATATTTGAAGACAGTTGAAATGTCTCCTTTACACCCTGAAACTGAAAAGCATCCTGGCCTGCCTGTTGCTGTACTCACTGGAGGACTTGAACCCCCAGTCACTGTTTTGCATCCATTCCACTTTCCTCCCAACAAGTCAAATCTGCCTCGCAGAGACAGAAGAAATGAACCCATAACATTCAAACTTTATTATTTAAATAGGCTCCAAATTTCAAGGGCCAAACTGCCCCTCCCAACAACAGGTAATTAAAAATATAAAAACACATAATGACTGCTTTACTTCCAATTTTTTTCCCTATATTGAACACTAGATTGATAGTGAAAATCAAACACCTGGGGCTAGAATGCCTGAAGTTTGTAAGCCAAAGAGAGGACTTCACATGTAGTTGTCACCTGTTAAGTCACGAAGAAAACACTGAGACAGGGAAAATCCTAAATATCACCTAGCCAATGCCTTCAGGGCAACCAGAGCTGAGCTCTTTCCTAAAAATTAAGCACTTGCACATCTTCTGCTGAATTTGAAAACACTGGGGAAGCAGACTCTGTATCTCGTGATACCCAGGGGAACGCTCAAAGTGTATCAGGTAAATGGAAAATTCCTTCTCCTTCAAGCCTATTATGCCAGCAAGAGATGGCTCACAACTGATTTTTGTGTTACCCACAGAAGTGCCTATCTCAGAAACACACACTGCATCCAAAGCACACAGGTACGCAGAAGACCAATTACACTGAGCGTCATTTAAGACTAATTGGACTAATCATGTAAGACTAATCATGTAAGATCAGTGTCTTGGTCTCAGGCAGGGCAGAAGCACAATCTAGATGCTGAGTTGCTCAGCCCGGTCAAGATCTGGATGAAGGAGTTGCTTTAAACTGATGCAGGCATATAATACCAAAAATAAAAATAAAATAAAATAAAAAAAAATAAAAGTAGCTATGGAGTTTAAATTATGTCAGACATAACTCAGAAGAGGTTTTCAAAAGAGAAATTTTGGACTTAAATGCCTGACTTGACCTAAATCTGACTTCAGGCTCCTACATAAAGCAATTCCATAAAGTCACTAAAGTTACACCAGGGAGAAATTCAGCCATAAGGGACATGATTTTTGGCTTGCAATTCGCACCTTTTCTAGACCCCAAGTATTATTGCATTACTATTTTCAAGACCGTTCTAAAGCTGTGCATCATCACTCCACTATTTATTGATCTTTTGAGCACAAGATCAATATTTAAGAAACTTGATTCATATTAGCTTAATATTAAGCAATTGAATTATTCATATATCTTTATGGGTAAATATATAACAGCTCCTCTGAGAAGATACTGTTTTCACGAGTGAAGCCTAGTTAAATAGTAGATTCTGTACAAGGTCTCATCTTTGAAGATCTGTCTTTGAAGATATTTATGGCAGTGATGTTCATTTTCAAGTAAAACAATTTATATTCTTAAAGCAGGCTACATCTTTACAAATTCTGGTAGGAACAGGCAGCCAACCTGCACATATCATTAAACTTCAAATTCCCCTGTAAATGACAGCCAAAGCATCCAACAAGTTCAATATATTTTCACTGAGGCTACTTGATGTAAGAAGATTTTCATGAGACATTTTCTCTCCTATCATCAGTTCAATGATGTAAACAGTGACTCATTAAGCCTGCAGTCCTTTCAGGTTGATAAACCTGACCGGAAAAAAAAGAAAAGTATCTCACAGCTGGAATTCTTCCTGAAAACTAAAACAGATGACAAAGTAAAAGACCAATCCTCTACAGACACTTAACGAAGCCAGGCTTGAAGAGGTTTTCTATAGCAGAGCTTACTTTACACCCCAGGATGAGATAAAACCAGCAGATTTCTGCAGCTGAGGATTGCAGTCACAGCAGAATAAGTAAAATAACAAAAAACATATTACTTGTTAAATCACTTACACTGGTTTTCCTTTGGATTCACAAGTCAAAATTATAGTTTGTCCTTCTTCAGGCCATGAATTGGAAGAAATGATTTTAACTAAAGGTGTATCTAGGAAGAAAAAAATAGACAACTTGTTGATATACACAAAAAAGATTTATTATCTAAGAGTACATTCTTCTCTATTTACAACAGACTAAACCATAGATTTAATATACACTGGGAGACAGTTTCATATGGAGCCTTGTGCAATTTCCATTGATATCAGGAAGGTAATAAAAATGACCAATGCAACTAAACCAGTAACTTTTTATCTCCCTAGGAAATATAGATAGAAAGCTCATGTATACTCAGAGGAAGTAATTTTTTTTATTTCTGTGTTCAATGCAAATACTCCATATGACTATTCCAAAGTCTGATATCTAACAACGAAATAAAAAATATTGAGGATGAATAACAAGTACTCTATGCAATTGTTTGTCTATTTCCATGCTGATATGATGGAATGCTGCTATTAGAGGAATGAATGCAAGAGTATACATTTGAATAAAAACCCTTTTATTGTTGCAGAAGCTTGAAACTCATAATAAGAAAGCTACAATAGGCTTTCAGATAAAATACCTTGTTACAGACATTTTACAGGATATTATTTCTGAAATGCAATAATGGTGCCCCTAAACCAGAGCATTTTTAAACAGAATTTGCAGAGTATGTTTCAAATATCTGCTTAAAGCACTACAGAAAAGTCTGCAATCTGTCCTAAATGATGGGATTGGTTTTATAGTATTAATTGCAAAAAGATGCACAGTATAGCTACTGTGAATTCATGTCGAATAAAGCACTTGAAGTAGATATTTAACTTTTAAAAATTTTTGCTAGCTGGCTTGCAAGATTATACTCTCATAGTCAACATAGGAGTTAAAGGAGTACCTATTATAAGGAACAAAAAGATCATAAAGAAAAGAACATCTCTATACAACACAGCTTTTTTTTTCCTTAGGAAGACGTAAAAAAAAAAAAAAAGTTCTTTGTTATAGTGAGAAAAATTTCCACAGTTTCCTAATTCTTAATTTCCCCAAATTCTTTTTTTATCCATAGGTTCCTAATACAAAATACTTTAACCTGCAGATCTAGGATATCTAAGTTTTGTCTCATCCAATTTGCAATTGCTGTTTTCAATAGCAGTGACACCACAGATGTCCTGTAATTAGGCTTAGGCAAATGTGAAAGAGCATGACAAAATGACTCCACAAAACCAAATGGAAAAAAAAAAAAGAAAAAGAAAGGTATGCTGTAACAATAAAGTTCTCTATTGAGATGCTAATAGTCCCGTTGAACCCTAAATGGCATATGCACAATTAAACAATTAAAATGATGAGAAAGATTTTCTCACTTTTGACTTTCATTTACGGTGTATCATCATGTATCAGCCTGGTGTAAGACAAGAAAAGGGAAAGGCTCAGGGTAGGATCCTTGTGATTCCACCCCGAGTATCATCAGCGTCACTCAGCTCTCCAGCACAGCCGCACTACCCTTACACCAGGAATAAATCTGTTCCACAAGCTCATATTTTTAAGGACCCTGCAAACCATTATGCAGGTGACTAATCCTTTGGAGGTCACGCTGGCATTTGCTTCATTTTTAGCACATGCTTAAGGCACTGACCTCGAGTGCCTTAATAAATCAGGGCATCAAGTACTTCTGTGATTTCAGCGGTGCTGGCGCAGATGAATAAATTACTCTCTTGACTATACATTGAACCAGAGGAGCAAATTAGTATCAGATAGGAATACATGAAGGATTGAACTGAGGGAGGGAGACAACTAATGCAATGAGATCAAGAGGTTTCCAGAGAAATACGAAAGAGAGCTAAACTTGGATGGAAATAATCATGACAGCCACAGGTGGAGAAAGAAATTAAAGGCCCATCTAGCTACCATTATGGCCTTAAATATTTAAGAAATTATCAGCATTTTATGCAATACCGTAAATGACCCACAGGAAACAGAAGAGGGGACTTCAGACAATTAAGCTTTCATTTGCACGGATCAATGCAGTGTTGTTTCCCCCAGCTTGAAGCTCCCATTTCTACTTTAATATACCAGACAGCTCTCTGTTCTCCAAGCACTTCTAAACAGAGCTTACTAATAGAGAATAAGAAAAGGTCTTATATTTATGTTTCACTCTCTAATGCACAATGAAGTAGTGTAGGACAATATATTCCCTAGTGTTTTTCCCTACTAATTGACCTAAACAGTAACTTCTTGTTTCTCTAAAACAGGGAACACAGCGTTTAATTCAATATATAGTTTTTAGGGAAGCTAACAATTGACAATTTTTGCATTTTATTAATGGTTCTTTTTCAAAACCTAGATATTCTAAGTCCTTTATTCTCAGTGTTAGTGTTTCCATTTTGTTTTCATGCCATGCTTGATTCCTCTCCAGAATTAAAGCATACACTTAAAAGGGGAAGACTTTTAAGATAAACTTGCCCTCTGCTTTCATATAAATATTTTAAATGAGAAGCCCTCAAGATAATGAAATCAAAACTAATCTAAATAAGTTATTTTAACAAAGATGATAAAACCCTACTGACTGTGGTTTTTCCAGAACACAAATAATATTACCTCCTGCCAAGACTGCTCATTTCAGAGGAATTTGAAAAGTATAAATGTCCTCTATCAATCCTATGAGCTTTAACCTGTCACACTTACAAATATTAATCATAACAATTGGAGCATCATCGGATCTCCAGCAAACACCAACAACACCAGGAGACAGTCTAAAGAAAGAAAATCTAGAACTGTAATGCAGCAAGATGTTGATCTATTTTTCAGTTTGCTCATATGCTTACTGCAAGTAAGGTATGTCCAAAAACTCCTACTTTTACAATCAAAACAAAGAAAAGGAATAGAGTCAAGAGTTTGGTTTTTGTTTTTTGGTGTTATTTTTTGTGAGCCAAATATGTTGCTCCTCCTCCTCTAAAGTCAGTAGAAGCATACCAATTTACACCAGTTAAACTTACCAACATTTTAATGATTTGCATCTTTTTTGAGGATTTGGCCCAGTAATTTTGTGGTAATAAAATATTGCAGATCAGTGTTCAATGCAGAATTTTTATGCACAAGGGACTGATGACTACAGTTTCTTTACAGTACCTACAAACATGTCCTTATCCTGAATTCTAAGGACATTATAGAGAAGTATTCCTAAAGGAATAACTTCAGGGAAAATCAAATTCCATAAAAAAAGCCACACTGGTCTATGTGAGTGTAAGTAACATAATAAGCCTTCGCAGTAAACCCACTGTTTTCAATGCCCAGCGACAATTCTATTTACAAGCATCTCCATCAGCGAGACCTGTTTGGCTCTCCAGTCTTGAGCTTGAGTAACGAGGTACTTATGAGCTACAATTGATTGCCAATCTGAACTGAGACTCCAATACATCTTTACACACATAAAAAGACACCTTCTACCCACTATGTGCACAGAATCTGTCTTTTTCTTTTTCTGGAAAGGCCAGCTTAACAGTGGCTACAGATCAGAACCATGGCACAGTGTGGTGGGGGGGAAATGCCCTTTCGTGATTCAGCAGACCAAAGACAAAAGTTCCACTGACTGATTCTACTTCATCCACCTTTCTAGGATTTGGGTACATCTCACTGCACAAGACCAGGGAAACCATTCCAAAACTTTGGGGAGATTTAGCTATTTTTGATCAGGCTATATCATCTTCAGCAACACACAAAATCAGTAAATGCATGTGGAAAATTGACGCCAGTTTACATTGATATTGGGTGTTATCTGATACATGAAGGAATTAAACACATAAATACAGATAATAATAAATAAAATATTAAATAATGTTTTACAGGATATTATTTCTGAAATGCAATATAAATAAAACAGATGATTTTTGCTGTATTTTTGGCAATAATTAATGGCTTATGGAACTGCTTTACCAAATAATTTAATCTTTTTGAAGCTATTTTAAAATAAAGGTTGTTCACATCAGTCACTAGACCTTTGCTGTTAATCAGATCTTCAATGCTTAAAGGTTTATGTGTTTGTTTTCAAAATGCACTCGCTGTGTTTACACTGTTTGAACTTGAAAAAAAAAAAAAGTATTTCAGTATGTACTTATATTATTTTATCACCAAACCTTTACAAGGTTATATGCAGGATTAAATTTCTTCATATACATTTATTCACATAAATTTCCTCATATAAAATAATCACATGAAAGCTGTTGGAAGATTCCCATATGATAAGTTATGTTATACTATATGTCTAAACCCTTGACAACCAAGGTGTAAAAATGGAAAACTGAATTCATAACAATAACCAAACTTGCTTAAGATCATCAAACAGGCCACCAACAGAATCAGAAAATTAACCTCTACTAGTTTCTTCTGAGTGCCAAGATAGTAAAAAAGTAATTTGGCTTATTTTTCATATTGGTCCTGTCAGTCCTTAGCATGTTGGATTACCAGAGCTTCTGTGGACACCTTTTCATGGAACTCACAGCTCCTGGCTGAGTGACTAAACCAAAGTATAACCCTTACGCATCCTAGGCCGTTAATCAGCAAAAGGTATGTAGGAATAACCAGAAAAGAAATCATTTTATGAGACAAAGGGGTAACATTATGATGATGTCATGATAGCATCCTGCTTTTTTTGTCAAATAATCCCTCCCCAATACAATCATCTTCACTTAATGTAATTACAGTCCTAGAAACAGAAAATAAGACCACCTCTTTTGTGGGTAGATGGTATGGTGGGTTGAATACCTACATTTCATTGGGACTTTTAAAAACTGACTATTGGAAGTCATATAATACATAATTCACATGTAATTCAATAATAGTGCTGGAAATGCACCATTCAAAGATGCACACACCAGCCTTTTCTTCAGATAATTTTGAGATGCATATTTGTTTAGCTGAAATATTTGCCACTTGCCTTCTTTGCACATTTTATTAAAATGTAAATATGTTGCTCAAATCTTAAGCCTTCATTAATTAAGCAGGACTAACAGAAAGTCTTAATGGTTCTCCTCTGCAGAATCTTACAAAGGAGAATTACGTAAGTTGTAGAGATCCAAGTCAGGGCTCCTGATTTTCAAGTTTTCTGCTGAATTACAGGTTGTTTATTAAAAAAAAAAAAAGAAAAAGAAAAAAGAAATAAATGCAATAACTTACTATGAAATTTAAACTCAGCACCCCCAATATCTTCCAATGTGGCTAAAGTTCCAGAAAGCAGAACAGAGCAAGGACACCTTCTTCTTTCCACTTACAGGGGTAGTGTTATTAATCCCTACAGGAGGGTCCTGTACTTCAGCACTCTACATTTTCCAGGCCTGCTCTAACCCCAAGTCGTAGGAAGCCATTTCTACACTGCCTCACTTAGTGGTAATTTGATTTTATGGGAAGTGGTAATAAATCCAGCAAGATTAATTATTAGAGCCTATGCTCTAATTTATGAGAATTTATGAGAAAAAAAAGAGGTTACTTACTCCACTGAGTACTGAAGGATCCACACTAAGTAGATCAGATCCAGCAAAAATACTCATTTGACTGTAATTCAGAGATCAGAACGTTCAGCCCTTTGGAGTTGATGCATTCAGGGTTTGATCTGATTCAAAGAGTGCAAGGGCTTGTGTGCTGACCTCCCATGAAATAGCAGAGCTCTACCGGGTATTCTGAGGTCTCCCTTCCAGGCAGATTTTGAACTAAGATTTCATTTTGAATCTGAAACAGCTCCTTTTTTTTTTCCTTTTTCTTTTTTTTTTCTCCCCTCTCTATGTCCTAGTTTGGAAGAAATAGGATATTCCAACACACTAAAAAAAAACCCAAAAAACCCCCAAACAACAGGTATTAGAAAAATCTTAACTCATTCTACACAACAAATTAGAATTCCACAAGTAACTCAGTACTCTTCAAATTTTAACTTACATTCATTGCCAACATAATACAGAATATACCCTTCATTTTACATTTTTAAAAGAGTTATCTAAAGCCAGATTAGGATATTTACAAAAAGAAAAACTCATAGAAATCTCATATTCCCCTTGCATTTCCTAGGAGTGTGTCAACGCTTAGCATCAGGTGGTTTTGGTACATCCATTCTTGGGCTTTACATGCAAAAAATTTACTGAAATTTGATTTCAAAGGCCTTTGAGCTGGTGGCTTCGGAATATCCTTACTTGTCAAAGATGACAACATTTTTAATGTCTAAGCTTTTTTTTTTTTTTTTAAATAAATTCACTAAATGTAACCCCAGTGACAGAAGCAGATATTGGATATTTTATTAATACCAATCCAAATTTAAGAAGACCTCCTCCAAACTGACAACAAATATATATTCAGCTAGGGCATTTGTATTTCCACATTGTTATTTCATATGAAAAGCAGTGCCCCCTAAAGTTTTTGGGTTTTGAAACGTGCTTATTTTACGCAGCCTGTAATTCCTACTTCTCAAAGTAAAATGGCATCACAGAAGATGTGGGTTCTATAACTTTCCAATTAAAATCTCCTGTAGTATCCATTTACAGTTTTGCCTGATATACAGGGGTTGTGCCAAATGTTTGGATCTTCTCTTCGTACATGGCTACCATGTTTTTGTCAGGATCAAAGCAGTTCAACAAAAATATGTAAAAAAGAAAAAAAAGTCATTTACTGTTTAAGTAACAATAAAGTAGCATTGATTTCAACTTTTAGTTTTGAGCAGGTTCATTCACATAATTTTGTGGAAATGTGTGACAGCATCAAAAAGAAATCACAGTTCTCTTTGCTTCCAATGTTTTTCCTACATCAGGGAATACATTTTTTCTTGGGCTGCAGGATATTAAAAGACCTGGCACAGAAAAAAAATGTCCCATTTGGTGACAGTAACATATAAGGTTCAATACATACAAGGTGTATAGAGAAAGATTAATCTCTTGAATTATTTTCGTTTATGAGTCTTTGGGGTTCAAAAGGAAAAATCCATTGGTTGGGTTCTTTTCTCTATGCATGGCATACATCAGTGTGATATATGCTGTCTAAATCTCTTTCTTAAAACATGAGGGATTCTGTACTTCTTTTTTTTTTTTTTTTTTGCCCACAGTGCCCTACTTAGTCTTCCAAGTTTAAACTAGTACCAGAAGAGCCAAACCTTGCGAAAATGGTGCAAAGAAAAGGAGGCACAGCTGGTCAAATGTCAGCCTGTTTTGACAAAAAAACATACCCCTCTACACAGCATCGTATTACAACAACCACATTAAACCTCCAAAATAAGGTCTTCCTATCTGATTAGCTTCTGTGCAGACAAATCATCAGGTGCCTATTTCTAAACCAGGGCAAACACAATCCTGCCCCTAATTATGTTCTAAATAATTGAAAATGGCTCATTAACATCATATGACCCTGGGCCTCCACTGCAATACTCTGATTCTGATGAATATTTTCTTCGAAGGTGATTCTCTCTCTGTAGTTTATGTTATGAACATCTCTCCAGCTGCACTAAGAAGCTGAGTTTGCTGTAATGAAATCCGTGATCCCTGTTGGACTTATCGTTTGAGGGCAAATTATGTTTCACAGTAATAGGAAAGACACAGGAAAGATACAGGGAGGGGCAAATACATCACTTTGCTGCATTTGTCAGAGGATGCAAGTGCCCGCAATACATCAGGATATGCTACAAGTGTTACTTAAATTCCTCCTAAAAGCACTGATACTACCTTCTCACTTAATCTTTTAGGATGATGACCAGAGGTTTTTAATCACCTTTTGCCACTAGAAATTTTTTTCTATACACAACGATTTAAAAAACCTTAAAAGTACTGCCAGTAAAGAAAAGGCCTCATTTAACAACCTAATTGAGCTTTGGATCCAACGATATGAAATATGCCAGCGGACCCCTTCAAGAACAGAGCTATGCTGGTGTGACATGACAGTTCTTCCCACTGTGCTCAGTGAGCTTCCCATGGATGCCTGGTTTTCCCTTCATGGACCTTTAGCAACACAGGGAACGTGTTTTATCAACCAACTCCTTGCCAGTTTGGAACCCTCTCAGCTGAGCTCCACGTGACATCCACGTCACGGCTGCCAGGGGATTTGGCCAAGTCACCAGAATCAGAGCTCTCTTCCTCTTTAGAGGAAATTCTGTTGGGATTTCTAGGAATAGCAGGAGGACTCATCTTCTCAGCAAGTAGGTTGGGCTTTGTTGCAATATATGAAATCATGCTTTGGTTGGTTGGGGGGGCTCATTGCACTCTCCTCCTGCCATCACCTGCTGCATCACGTCTAACAAGAGTCCCAAGAGCAATAGATCATGATATCACCATCTTCCAAAGATGAACAGGTACCTTTCTGTCCCTGAGGGTTATTGTTTCAAGCTGTCTGTGTAGCCACCAATTGCCATTACCCAGGAAACCCCACAATTTTCCTTTGTCACCAAAAGGAAAATATTAACCCCACCTTCCTGCCATTATCCACTGATTTTCCCAGACTACTCTGACATAATCATTTAACTTTGTGCAGCACCATTTCCTGCCTGGATCTATAATACTCAGACTTAATCTGCCAGCTTAAATTAATTTATTTACCGTGTTGTTTAATTCTTTTTTCTTCCGCACCAACCACCATTTCCTCTTTGTACCAGCATCTAAATGACTATAACTGATTCATTACAACACATTTTTCTTCTTACAGGTTTAGCTAAATTACGAGCTACCAACAGCATGTCTTGACTTCATGGTTTTATTTTATGACCACAAACCTTCTGAATATTGAAAAGCTTCCATAAATTTCTCGGATATTTTATTGTGGCAGTGAACAACAACGGTTCTGCTGCTATCATTTTAAAAAATGTTATAAAAATCTAACAGTCCGATAATAAAAGATTATTGCTACCTGGTAATAAATGACTTCCAGATGATAAGATTTAAAAAGTATTTCCTGAGAGGCTAATTCATTTATTTTCTACCCATTTTTGTCTGCTTTTTCAAAATGCATGTTTGTGAAATCTATTTATGTCACAGCCTTCTACATTTTTCATTGTGTTTTTTCTCTCACTTATTTCCTTGGAACCTTTCCATCATTTCCAGATGCAAAGAAAAAATAAGCAGATATCTGAAAATGATGATATATCTACCTTCTAGATTAATTAGCACTGGGGTAAGCATAGGACAATTTCAGGTACTTTTTTTTTTTTCTCTTCAGAAACCATGAGAAGATCATAATTTTCATATATGGATAGCAATTACAAAACTCCTTGAAAATTCTCTATTCCTACATAATTTTATTCATATTTCTAAAAAAATCTATGCCACATGCTCCTGAAGGAAAGAAAAAGACCTTTAAAGTAAATTCCAAGGACAAACCACTCTAGTATGCAGAGAAATAAACATCAGATTGGATATCCCAAATGAGATCTGAAAGAAGTGCGAGGAGTGCTCTAATCAGTTCTGTGAAAGTGCTCACCATTTTTAATAGCTTTTACACTTACCAGCTGCATGCATCCTACAGCTGTGAATCAGCACCCCCTAAAATTCAGCTTACTCTGGAAATGACAAGTAGCACGGCTTCTGACTGCCCTATTGGTTTGAATCAGCAAAAGACTTGCTTGTGAAACTTATCAAAATACCCTGGGAGATACAGTAAGTTTGATGCTCTGCTTCAGAACAGAAAGAATAACTGACTGCTTAAATAGATGAGAAAAACCCTCAGTATTATGTATCTGACAAATTATTTGTGGGTGAGACAATCTTGTTGAAGAGACTGTGTCACAGCAAGGGTATTTAATTTCAATAAAAGCATTCAAAAATGCTGTAAAATTAAGCTTTATGATAGGTCTCTAAATAGTTGGGTTTGATAAAAGTGAATACTTGGTACCATATCCACATGGATATTCCAGTATCTTCTTTTTATGCTCCTTTAAAAAGCGCTTTACAGTCAGGCAGGACCAGAAACACTTATGCTCCCCTTGTTTTCTGAGATTCTTTGATGACTATTATGTGATTCTTAATATCATCGGCTTTAATTTATTTTAAAATTATGTTTGTTGAAGAAAAAAATAATAACAGTTTGTACCAGAGGAGCGTAAAATATTCTCCTGGATGCCAATGTGGGGAAACAGAAAGACTGATCGGTGAAATACTCCCTCCTGAAAATGACTCATTGAAAATGGCTCATTAACATCATTTGACCGTGGGCCTCCACTGCAATACTTTGATTTGATGCATATTTTCTTTGAAGGTGATTCTCTCTCTGTAGTTTGTTATGAACATCTCTCCAACTGCAGTAAGAAGCTAAGTGTCGTAATGAAGTGCCTGAATTCAAGCACCAATCTTGCAGAAAGCCGTTCGGGTTACTAATTTTGTGAACACTGATTATCTGGTACTTTGCTAAACATATTCATAGTGCATATTTCAACCTCTCACCTGCCGGTCATACCGGTCTTCTTCAACACAACTAATAAACCAAAAAAAGTAATATGAGACAGTACAAAACGTGTCGCTCGGGGTTTGGGGAGGGTGAGAGAGAAGATGGGGCTACACTGCCAAAGCAGCTCCTCCTCTCTGCTCCATTTCAAACGTGTTACAGCCTCCCCCTTCCTTTGTCACGTCATGTGTTCGTTGATCATTCTTCCCTACTCTGCGCTTGGCCTTAAAAGAGGCAAGGATGAACGTGAGCACAGCGCCGGACGCGTCAGGAGACCCTGCTGAATCGAGGGGCACTGTGGCCACAGCCCTCAATGAGCGCCCCTGCACGAAGACAGTCAGCACCAGAGAGCAGCTAATCCCCTTTACACGCTCTCGCAGAACGGGTCACTGCTTTCTTAATTACCCACTGAGTCCTGTGCACACATGAATGATACGGCAGAAAGAATATTTCCTTTGGCAAAGCAGTTGTGTTTTCTTCAGCTTAGTTTTACAACTTTCATCTTGTTTAATTATTTCTGTCATGCCGCTTATTCAGACTAAACAATCTGTTCCATTTAACATCTCCGTTGCCTTACACTGTGCTTTCTCCAACTTACTTATATTTTATCTCATGTTTGCCATGTCACCTAAGAAGAGTAAAGGAAAAAACCCAAACCAACAAGACAAAGAAAAGCCTTCTGTCTAAACGATACAGGTTATCAAGAAATGCCTACCTCTGAGACAGCGCATGACCTTTCAATGTCATTTTATCTTCTGAATCCTCAGATTCTTTTGCTTAAGCCCTTCATTGTTCTGTTATGTCTGACTTAAATTATCTTGAATATGGCTTAAGAATTGTAGCACATCCAAAACTGCTGAAGGGGTAAATAAGAGCTCTGGATTCTCAGCATTCCCAAGTACCCCTTCAAGCCTTTCTCTGACAGTCATGTCAGATACTGGACACTATAAAAGTTTGAAGGCACCATGGAGCATCATGGATCTTAGTCATGTACCTGAAAAATTCTTGCACCAACTGGGACCTGGTGTGGAACTTCTCAGGCACTGGAGAGTCATTCAGTCTTTATTGTCCTGATACAAAGTAGTTATGACTAGTATATTTAAATACCTTTTTTCTAATTTTTTTTAATAAATTCAACTTTCTTCTACATATCTCTAACACAGATCGTCTAATATACCGACACTACATACATATAAAGATTCATCTCTTAAATACAATGGAGAGAAACGATTTGTTTAATCCCTTTTATAGTGACTGATTGTTGCTTAGATTAGGAGCTTCAAAAATCAGTCAGTCAGTCTTGGGGATACACCAGCTGGACAGTATTTAATAGACCTACCTACCTCCTTACACAGAGAAATATTTATCTTTACAGGAAAACAACTGTGCTGCCCTTTTTACACCATTGCGCTATTCTTCTGGTCTTTTCAGGTAGGTGAACCAACTTGTTCTCTTTCTTATGTCCACCTAATAACATCCTCCAGTGGCTTGACTGCCTTGCTCTGGGGGTTTCTGCTGATGACAATGGCATGTGATGTTTCATGACCAAATTAACTCTGCGGCCCCAAAAGCCCACAGTGAGTTCTGTAAGGCTCTGTCCCCAACATTCCCTCTATAAAGAACAGCCCAGCGCTGCTCATTAATTGGTAATCATCACCCTCTGACTGAAGCTTGTGTCTCCACATGACAAAGCACTGTGCAGCTCCAACATGTATTGGAATGGGTTTGGTGATGACCTCACTGTGCTCCATTTCCCATTTCTCAGGTCCTTCTACCACAAGTCGTCTCTTTCTTATGCCTAAAACCTCACTCCTCTGAAAGGTAATTATATTTATTTTATGCTGTATTTCCTGAATGTCCTACTTTCAATATCATTAAACCTTCCCTCCCACACTTTCTTCGAAACCTTCTTGAGCTCTCTCTTAGTCAGACAAGCACATCAAAAAAGCTGCCCACAACAGATTTTAAAGTTTCTGTGCAGAATATTCAAGCCACTCAATGGGTTTTCTACAGAAGATTTTGCGGAGAAATAAATTATATTAAATTATATTTCACTTGTAAACCATATTTAAACATAAACCTCCAGATGGTAAAGGTCAGGATTGTACATTAACCCTCTGAACTAGATATCCCCTTTGAAAGATGAAAGTTTGGCAGTAAATGGACTTACAAGTTTTTGAATTATTTTGCATTTAAATCATGGATTTCTTATTTTCATCCATCATTAACCTAATTGATCTCATTTAAACATGCAAATTGTGGCAGTGGACTTTCACGATCACAGATATAATTCTTTACTGTTTACAGCAACTATCCTTTATGTTTCATTTCTTTCAAGTACTCACTAATATGAAAAGTTAAAAAAATATAATTTTACTTATTAACACAGTGCTTACATAATTATTTCGCTATATAATTAAAATAACTCATCTAATTTTCTTGCAATAAGAAGAGATGTACATTTACTGAAACTGAAGCTTTTAAATTGCATTCTTATTACAATTTTAACTGCACTCTACACTGTTAAATACAGATATACCCCTGCTTTAAGGGAGATAGAATGGAAAAGTTGTCCTTAAATATTGTAGTAACAATTAGATATATTTATTGTCCATATTAACATTCGCAGTGTGAGTCTGGAACAAACAAACAAACAAAAAGAAACAAAAAACCCCAACCAACCAAAAAAACCAAAAGTAAAACCAAACCTGTTTGGTTTGTTCGAGTATCATAACATGGGTGGGTGGGAATCTGAGTGTGAAACTTACATATAACAGGGGGTCAACTGGAAGACACTGAAATTCTCTCATTCTCAAGGTCACAGCAGAACATCTTCACTGCAAGACAAAAGCAGCAGCAGCACTGCTCAGGTGGCTGATCTCTAAAGGATGGGAGCAGCAGCCCTGCTCATGTGGCTGACCTCTAAAGGATGGGAGCAGCAGCCCTGCTCATGTGGCTGACCTCTAAAGGATGGGAGCAGCAGCCCTGCTCATGTGGCTGACCTCTAAAGGATGGGAGCAGCAGCACTGCTCATGTGGCTGACCTCTAAAGGATGGGCTCCCTGCTCAGGTGGCTGACCTCTAAAGGATGGGAGCAGCAGCACTGCATAGGTAGCTGACCTCTAAAGGTTGGGAGCAACGGCTGAAGAGGCGGTACCTCTCTTTCAGACTCAGGTCTGACGCCCAAGAACACATCCAGATTTTCCTCATGAGTTTCTGAGGTATCTAAACAGCTCACGGGGTTTCACTGATGTGAGGGAAATCTATGCTTGCTTAGGCTTACAGAGACTGTCTATGATCAGAGACGGAGGTGTTGTGAGACACCAAGGTCCGGTCTGCACATCACACAGAAAATACAGCCCTCCTGCTTTTTAAGCTGGAATAAAAAGTGGCTTTGATCAGTAAGACTATCTAAGTTGCAAGATACAGAAACCCACTTGAAAAGCTGAGATCTAAGAACACGAGGTCCTTTCCTCCTGTTCTGTACAGACAGAACGCCCTGAAAACAATATTGTAACAGCCGAGCCCAGGTGGTCAAGATGCTTTGTGGTATCTTACACCACCCTCCATTAACTCAGGATGGGAAGTACACTTTGTTGCTAAGGATGAAAAAGATCCCTGGAACATACCAGCGCTGCAGCAAAACCCAGCACTCTTTGGTGTCTGAAGCCAAGACACCCACAGTCCTGATAAATCACTCAAAAACCCAAAAATTAAACAAACAAAAAAAATTGTTCTGGGTTTCCCTCCTGTGGTCTATTGTTCATATCTGGCTCTGTCCCATTATCAGAATGACTGATAAGAGATGACAGTCTGATAATGACTTGGTGACTTCCAAAAGGCTGGGCCTAGGTAGCTGTATGATGTTGACAGCAGATTCTTTCCTGAATAAAAAAATACATAGCAGAGTTAAAGATACAGATTCTTGAAGAATTAAAGCCATCAAAAGCATTGGGAGTATACTGGTTTGGAACAAAACAATTCAGCTTCCTCAAAGGGAAATTCTCTTTGCCATTTGTTATGAACAAAATACAATTGGATGAGCCACACCAGGGAATGTGCCACTGCATCTGTGCCTCCATGTTACTCTTGAAAGAAGGCTTGAGATATTGGCCTCCTTCCACAAATTCCAGAGGTTTCTGAAGTATCACCATTCCCAAACACTCAAATTATACGAAGATAATACTGTTACAGCAAGAAAGCAAATCATGCTTGTTTGGAATAGAGAACTGAAAGGCCCTGGATGCCCAAATACTGAGTTCTTTCTTTGTGGCCCTAGGGAATGATGCCCTGGGAAAATCTATGTCTTTTCACTGTATCAGAAGTTACAGAATTGTGCTGTTAAACTCATTAACTAAAGCTATCATTAGACGGACATATTTTTTTTTTCTCATGGCAACATCAAAACAAGTTTCTCATAAGCATTCCAACTATTTTCACTCCTGACTCAACACATAGCCTATCTCTCTTTGAGCTGGCCTAATATATTGGGGGCCTGTTAAAAACTTAGTAAAAAATTGGAAGGCTGTGGCACCGTATTATCCTAGTTAGTAAACTATTTTCTGGGGCTGGAGATGCATCTCTTTGCTGGACTGTCCATGCAAAGATTGAGGCAGCGTGTAATCACAAAAATGTTCCCAAATTCACTTTTAGCCGGTGCGTCCTTCAGGGTGTCACACAGTGTAATGAAGAGATGGTCATAAGCAAAGGAGAATGACAAACAATGATGTTTACTGGTCAGAAACCAAAAAGAAAAGCAACAGTGAAGGAAATTTCATTTAAGTCTCATATTTGCTTTGCTTTGGAAAAACATGTTCTCTGCCTAAACAGTACAAGCTACTTCCAAAAAAGGGAAAGGTGCCTTTGTTCCTAAAGTATGGGTGCCACTCAACTCTGGGGTAGTTCTGGGAGACATACCACAAACTAAAAAAAAAAATAATAATAATAATAATAAAAATAAATCATTCTGAAGTGAAGGAAAAAAGGAGATATGTCAAAGACCTTAAAAAGCATTTTTGCTTTTGCACTATATTGGAGAAAATAACTAAACTAAATAAAAAGAAAGGATCAAAAGAAAATTAAAATCTCATGTCTTAGTTGAACAGCTTCAAAAAGTCAACTGGCCACACAGTTGAAAGAAAATGAATGTGATGCATATTTTACTCATTTACAGTACAGAAGGACCATATGTAGGCACCCATTTGGTATGCTTTTGCATGGGCACACATCTGCCCCTGGTGAGTTACAAGAAGACAGCAAGTCCACGTTGTGAGAGTCTCCCTGAAGAGTCACCTACCATACTGAATATATGACTAATTCATTAGAACTGATCATTAAGACTTCTCTTTTTGTCTCTAAATATTGTTCTAATGAGCAACTCTAAGTGTTTTAAGCACAGACACAGACAAAAGGCCAAGTAGTCAACTCTGCATGACCCTCCTCTTGCCTTTTTTTGTAATGCCTTATTTCACATAGTACCATATGAATGTATAGTGCAATATGTACCATTTAACGTCTTATATTTTCACATATTCACACACACTTTTATTCCCTTTTGTTCAGAATGTGCAATTTTAGAAACCGTGTTCCAAGAAAAACTTGAAACCAGCCAAGAAGAAAGAATGAGCCAAACTCTCTTAGCGAGCATCGAGTAATGCAGTTCTTTGACAAAACCGCTTTGCTTCACACCAGCAGAAATTCTACACCTGTCTTGTCATCAGAGTAACCTCCATTTGTTACCACATCAGGAATCAGAGCTGCATGCTGTTGTTAGACACACACACACACCCTCCGTGTTCTACACGGCTGCACAAGTGCACAGCCAATCTGCTGAGCCGTCCACTGCGGCGTTCAGGGTGCTTTGTTTACTTAATGCAAAATCAATAAGTTTATTTCCAGGACAGTAATTCCGACCAGTCTCTTGAAATAGCTGCCTCATTTATAAAGTCAGGTTCAGATGTTCACTGCGAAAGAGTCTAACAACAACCCACAAAATAAACCACCTATCAGACAAACACGTTGGAACAGCAAGTTAGCTGATGGCTACAGACTTGTCAGACCGACAATTCACTGCACATCTGTGTCTGCCAATACAGAATTTACTCAAAATTGCCTCTCTAGACACTTCTTTACGTAACACATATTTAGCTTATTAGTGCTGTCATTTGGGAGTGTGGTCAGCTTTTGAGCAAAATCTCACCGAGTCCATTAGCACGGATCACATCACAGCTGCCATTTTAGAATCATGATGATTAGGTTTGAAGTTCAAATGATTTGATCTCCCTTTAAAACTTCAAAAGCAGCCTCTGGGGTAGATTTACACAATTAATTTTTACTGAGGTCTGCTGGGTAATTCACTGTAGTCGGAGAATCTTCACTAAGGTAAGGTAATTACCACTGGGTAATTTTACAGCACTCGGTTCAGTACGAAGCAACGTATTGGCTGACCTGCTCAGATAAGACCTGGAAGAAAATGAAGATGCTGCTTTTGGGAATCAAAATGTGTCTGAGACATTGAGGAGGGATAAGGAGAATTCATTCACTTCCCAGATGTGGACCAGAAGTTGTACGTGCCATCAAAATGTCTTTTAAGGAGGGTGCATGAGGAGTTACAAAATACAATCTCATAAATATTGTACTGGGAAGCTTTCAAAATTGAAGTACCATACCCATGATTCTTTAAAACAGGAACAAAGAATACATTCTTTGTTTAGTTTGAACACAGAAGTAAACAATGAAATTAAATATCCCTTTGAGATTTGTATTTATCACTTACAAGAAGCACTTCCTAATAATCAGTGGCAGCTAGGCTGACAAGCAGACTTCAGAGCAAAACCAGAGGGGATACAAGTCTATTTTAGGTTTACTATTGACAGTAAGGGTCAGAGGAAAAATAAACTCAGCAAGCAGTGTCATGGTACCTCAAACCTCTGCTGGCCAAGCAGAAACTAAATTACAACCAAACCTTTCAGCACGACAGAAAGACTTGGGAAATGGGGCTGCCCTGGAGTGCACGGAGCACAACATACAGACGAACAAGATGAAGCACAAGTGAGATATAACATAAATCAGTGACAAATAAATCAAAAGATTGGAGTAGCTAATTATCCCATAGTCTGGAATGGGGTATACTATGCTTACCCCTATTATTTTAGTATTTCAAGTATGCAAAATTAATCTGCAAATTCTATGAAAACAAGGACTGATCACACTCCCCTTCAAGATATCCTTCTTTTAGTCCAGGTATAAACAGTGTAAGTAATTTCAACTATGAGACTGAACTACAAGACTAGAAGAAAAGAGCAGAAGAGCAGCAGGACTTAGATGCTATTTCTATCACCTACATATAAATATATAATACAAGAAAAGAAAAATATTTTTATTGCAAAAGTTTAGTCCTCAGCTTCATTCCATGTACTACATTACTGCTGGGGAAAGCTGATTTGATTGCTCTAGCACACTAATAAAAACTAAGATTTGTGAAAGGGGAAGAAAAGGGAATAAAACATATTCTATAACAATATTGCTGCTGATGGCTTTAATTTTCTTAAGTTTACTTCCCACTAAAGCTGATGATAAAAGCAGCTGTGTGGACTCA
This sequence comes from Grallaria varia, assembly GCA_013396735.1. NCBI lineage: Eukaryota > Metazoa > Chordata > Aves > Passeriformes > Formicariidae > Grallaria > Grallaria varia. The sequence goes on from VWZG01008543.1 coordinate 1,064,981, forward strand.
GAAGTACCTCTATCTACATCTCTCCATGGACTAATTACAAATATCTGTTCCATATAGTCTCAGCATCTAAGACAGATTTAATTTTATTCTGTCTTTCACTAGGCATAAATAAAAGCTTGTCATTCCAACCATTATTTTGCTTTCCTTTTTTTTTTACCTATCACCCACTGGATGCAAACACAATCCTGTAATTCCCACTGTTCTACTGTTTTCCTATTCTTTGCTTGTTTTCTTTGTTTTAATGGAGTCACAAATGCTTTGCCCATTGTCAGGGGCAAATTACTTGAAACAATGGAGACTTTTCAATTTTCAAGTACAATTATACAGGCCAGAAATGGCCACACAAGTTCTTACTGCCCTTTTCTTCTAACTGGTGATGATACACTGATAATTCATAGGAAGCATCCATGTACCACAGGTAAAATATTTCAGACCATAGGAAGGTGGTTAAAAATTAAGTGCAGTTCTAGTGAGTGATACCCCATCACTGTGCATCTGTTCTCTGCCAAAATGATGCCCACTCATGCTATTCTGCGTGGCCACTTTAAGGTACTTGATTATCCTTCTCTCATAGTTCTCTGCTCATCTGATGTATCTCTGGGGCATTCAGAACAAGTGCCCTACTTGTGGCAATGCCACACTGGTTTGTTGTAATTTTGGAGGCTACAGATCAACAAATTCTCCTGACTTTTCACATGAAGTCCCACAATTCATCTGTTTCACCAGCACTATGTGGAACTGCTGGAAGGTGGCACTGAGGATATATACTGGGTCAGGTTCCACTGGGTGCTGTGAACATGCTTCTCATTAATACGAATAGGATGTCACTCATATGTTGGAAGTCTTAAGGATTGATGGAAGAAAGTCAGCAGCTTCCAGTGACTGCAGCAATACCCACAGTGATGGGGAGCAACACCAGGAGACTAAAATCCAAGGGCCCAGTTCCACTGTGATGTACTCCATTCAGTATATTTGGGATTGCTCTAGTAAATAATTTTTCTCCTCTTTTTCCTTCAGGGTTGTCTGCTGATTCACATCAACAGTTCCCTGAATCTTCTTCTCTTTTTATAAAGCTTTCTTTTGAACCTTGCCCAGCATTAGGGCTTCTGAGTATGTTAACCACGGGAATGCAGGCGGTAATGAAAAGGACAATAATAGACTTGATCTTAGTCTCCTTGGCACCAAATAGAATACTTTTTTTCTCCACAGCTTAAAGTAGTAGTACCACCCTTTCTTCTAAACCTCACCTTCTTTTGCCACTCTTTATTAGTTCTGGAGAGTATTAAAATTCCTTGGTGCAAAAATTAGTGGAGCAAGCAGGAATAATAGAGAACAATTACTTGTGCATTGTGGCTTTTGATAAGTTGACATTCTGAGTGGGCAGTAACATGAAGCACACGAGTATTTGTAAATGCCCTGCGCAGTTTGGCCTTTTTTAGAGAACTTCAGTGAACCCAGAAAAGAGAGAGAAGGGCCTTGTTCAAAACATGAAGCAACAGGTGTAGAGGAAGATGCACCTCACTACTATTTAGCAAGGTAGTGTCTTGCTACCAAGGGTGTAAACTGGGAGGAAACAACCAATATTCAGGAAGTTTTATATGTGGCTTCTTTGCCTTATGCTGCTCATGCAAACCAGAACCCTGCCTTTACCTTCAACCACATTACAGTGCAGCCACCATGGCTAAGTTTAAACCTTGTGTAGCTTGTGTCCTACTTCTATATCTCCTGTTCCATTCAATTTGGTTCATCTCCTGCGGTGCAAACATCTTGAGCAGGGCACTGAAGGAAGAGCAAGAAATTTGGAAGTGATGGCGTGGGCGAGTTCAGTGGCTGATGGTTGTGCAACTTAGAATTCAAGGAAATAAAGCTTTTAAAGACCTGTCTCTGGAACAGATGCATTTGAACATGAGGGGAGGTGTTTAATAGCATTTGGTCAAGAATGATTCTCATCTCCCTTCAGGAAAATGATGGGTAGAACGTTTCAGAAAACATTTTTAGCATGTATGCTAAAATTCTAGCACATATACTAATCCACGTACTCTTCATTTTCAGACTTTTTTGCAGATGGCATTTTTAGCAATACTGTCAACTTCCAGTTGACAATCGAGTGCTTTTGCCATCACTGCATTTCACATGTGCTACAAGTTTTAGATGCTTATAGAAATATTCCTGTTTGGAAACAAGTTACATATGCCAGCAGTCCTTGACATGGTATCTTGGGAACTAGCTGCAGTTACTGAATGCTTGCCTGCTTCATGGACAACCCTGTCTGCTTTATAACGGGTTGATTACACCTACTCTAGAAACAGATGCATGAAAAGGTCCCTTCCCCTTCCACTTGTCTGACATCATTTTGCAGGTGTCTGTTTTTGCTAGCTGGCAGTGAGATGCTCTGAAGAAATCCAAACAGCTGTACCCCGAGGAACGGTGGATAGAATGCAAGTGTGTATGAAAATGTCGGCTGATGGGGAAATGGTGTTGCCCTGAGTGTCTCACAGTTTACAAGTGAAAAGAAACACCGACTCGAAGGACATGACTTCAGAGTAGGGCACACAGATACAAAGGCAGGTTCATTCAACTTTCAAACAATGCACTGTGGAAAACATCATGTCCAGAAATGCTATTTAAAAAAAATAAAATAATAGCCAATATATAAAGATACAAAACAACTGAAGTCTGGATTATCTAAACCAACATCCTGTGTAGACCAGGCCTAAATATAAACTCCAGAGGGCTTTTTGTCATGGACTTACATTATTATCAGCATTAGTTTCATTGGCAGGATTCAACACTATTGAGGCAATCTGATGTTCAACATTGCTTATCTATACCCTTGTTTCAAGTTTCTAGATACTTTCAAGGGAGACGGGGAACTAGGATGTTCTTGATGTTTAATAACACTCTCACATTGCTTCAATGATAAACAAAACAGATAAATGCATTTTCCCTCTACCATGCCTCAAAGCAAACCAAGAACTCAGTCCCACAGTGCTTTACTGGTAAAGGTTTCATTAAACTTTTAAGAGTTACTCCTGTAAAAATAAAATAAATAAAAAACCCCAAACCAACCCAACCAAATACAAACTGCAGAATTTGGCTGAAAGAAAGATGTTATCTATCTGCACAATACCAGCAAATTTTCCCCCAGTAGAAACTCTGAAACAAAACAAAACTATAAAAGCAAGCGTTTATAACATGTTACTTACAGTGTATTTCTAGAACCTGCATTGCTATCTGAGGTGTAGAGTTTAGGGACTCATGATCTACTCTGCAACTTACAACTGCACCATCATCACTGCGGTCTGCTAAGAAATCCAGCGTGCTGCTGACTGTGAATGTTTTGCGATTCTCGTCTTCTTCTTTTAAATATTTAACATCTGAAAGAGAGAATAAACAAACAGTTTTTTTCTCCAGTATTTTTAGGAAAAGTAGCCCAGCATTAGACAGCTAAATTATCTACCACAGTTGCAGAAAAAACCACGTCTATCATATCTGTATTGATCTCTAATATAAAAGTAATTAGGCTGTAGTTATTCTACATTTGCTTCCATTGTCAGAGTAGGAGATACATACTGAAAGGGAAAATTTTAGAATTGGTTCCATGACACATGCATTCAAGCAGAAATTCCATTCCTTTTTTTTTCCTCCTTAATATTCAGTCTAAATTTGATATAAACTTTGCAGGTCATCAGAAAAAAATATGGTCTCTTCCCATCCTCATTAACTTACATATTCACAGCGGAACTAAATATTAAATTTTCTAAGTTCATGCTTACAGTCTTTCACAATAATGCAATATATGAATATTACTGAAGGCATGTGCATGCAGTCAGAGTAATTCTGTGCTTATTTTATTCACTGCTTATTCTGTTGTTTGGTTAGAATTATACTAATTTATGAATAAAACTAAACCAAGGTATAGTCATCAGTGGTAATGGACAACTGTAAATAGAGCATGTCACAGTATTTACTGGAATCTACAGACAAGTCCCAAGAAGACTAGAAATAAAATTACTTTGGAGACCTTCCGCTCACTGCTTTATATCTAATTCCAAATTACCCTCCTGCTTTTGTGTGGATTCACTTAAAAATCTCACAGCCTGGGCATTAGAGTGCAGAGAGCCCACAGCTATGCTTAAGAAGTATCAGCTCAGCTCAAGGTTAAGGTTCAAATTCAGAACATTTCATTGTAGGACACACATGTTAGAACTGAAGATCCAAAAGACTGAGCATTTACGTCCAAATATTTTAATATATGAACTGCAACTTACACATACTTTAGAATTGTTTTACTTGGTTCCCAGCTGCTTATAAGACATATTGATTTTAGTTTATTTCAGAAAAATGGTAAGCTTGTTATATTGATTTATTGCAATGAAACCTTGAAAAGACATATATAAATACTTAAACATATATATTAAATTACACTGAGACTGCATATATCATCTGTGTCCTAAAAAAAATGAGAGAGGTTTTAGTTTTACAAATTGTACTAAATCCCACTAGAAAAGAAGATGACCTAAATAAAATTTCCATGAAATATCAATTTTAGAAAGTAAATCTTCAATGGCTTAAGCTATAATATTTTAGAGTAAAAATACCTCTGATATCAGAAAGGCAGTCTTTTTCGTTGTCTCCAGATAGACGAAGACACCATGTAGTTACACAATTTCCACTTTTTTCCTAAGAAATAACTGTTTCTTGCATAAAAGCCTTTTTCTGCCTCTTTGTTGCTAAGCTTTAAAAGATTACAATTTCTACTGTGGTCACTATTGATATTTAGGGATCAGCAGGTGACAGAAATATTGACCAGGGCTAAAGCAAAATTATTATAATCAAACAACAAATGCCTTCACTAATATTTAAAGCAAACACATGAGATTTTGTTCCCAGAGTTAGGTTTCCAAATTTAATAATAAACACCAATGTAGAGAGCCTTTATCTTATAAGCAATGTACACATCCCTTCCCTTACTGTCTTCAGGGGGAGGACAGGAGGCTCCTGAAAATATCACCAACTTTATTTTTAGTGAGAGGTTGTGGATTCTTAATCCTTTAGAAAAACAAAAGCAGTTAATTTCCTAAATGGATGTTTAGAAGTCTTTCTCTAGGCATCTACTGCTTGGAAGAGCTCAACTCCCAGAGTTCACTACCCCTGTAAATAGGGCAGTGATACTATTCTATAAACTGTTGACATCTTCATCAACGGAAATAATTAGCTTCTCCTCCTTATTAGCTGTATTTTCTTCGACGTTTCTTCATAGCAAAATGAAGGGTGTGCTAATGGAATGTAATCCCACCGGGACGTAAGAGCAGTGGAGATCAGGTACTGGGTGTGTTACCATATGTTACCATTCAGAATATTTACCCAGTGTTTTTACCAGAATTTTTAAATATGCCAGTTGTAGTCCATTGCCTTTTTTATTTTCTTGCTCTCTCTTAACATTCCCTTGGAAAAAAAAAAAAAGGTTAAAAAAAAAATCCACTAGAAGAGCACTTTCTCAGGAAAAGAAAAATCCATAATGGAACAGGTTGGGGAGATGACTCGATACAGAGCAGTTTTATGGATGAGGAACTAGGGGTCTTGAGGACAGGTTGAACATTAAACAGAGTGCTTTTGCAGGTTGAAAGCTAAAAATGAGTGCCTTGCATTAATAATAGAACAGCCAGAAAGTCAAGGGAAGTGGTTCTTCTCCTCTATTCAGGACTTACATGACTGCATCCACAATACCAGACCCAGCTTTGGGCCTTCTGGTACAAAAAACTTGCATAGGTTCAGCCAAAAAAACAGTGGAGAGAGCACACAATGTACAAAGACAGCTTAAGACAGTTGAATTTATCTAACCTGAAGAAGCAAAGGCTAAAACCAGATCAAACTGTTGCCTTAAAGTACCTAAAGCATGGTCACAGAGAAGAAAAAGCCAGAGTCCTCCTAGAGGTGAACAGCAAAAGATGAGGGACAACAAACTTAATTTACATGGAGGCAAAGTCTGATTGTGTGTCAGGGAAGAGCTACGTATAATGAAAATGCTCCACAAACAGGGCTTTAAAATGCTGAACCATCTAGCCCAGACAGACTGTGGAACCTCCATCATGAGAGGTCTTTCCAAAGTGAACTGGAGAAGACCTTTAGCCACCTGATCCAGCCTCTGAGCAGAGCCTGGGCCATATGAAAAACCCAAGAGCCAGTTATGAGCCTGCTTTGATGACTCTGTCAGATAAGAGCTCATACAGATGTGCTTTTATTAACTAATACTGGTTTATATCTCATAAGTATAGATGTTTGATAGCAAAAATAATAAATGGAAATTGTGGGATGTCTATCATCATATTTATAAAAGCACAAGCCTGTTACATTCACATAGAAACACTCATCTTTTAAAAAGAGTTTTTCTTTTTCATGGGAGATGTAATTTTTGTTTATATTTAAACTCAAGTCTGACATGAAACGGCCCTTTTAGCTAAAAAAAAAAAATTCATCTTCATTTTAGAGGTTTATCAACACAAACTGTGCAGTGCCTCTCTGAGTTCTTTGTGTATACTAAAAATATATAAACTAATTCAAAGTATCTTAATCTGCTGCAACAAAATGAACTTATCCTATTTATTCTCAAAGACCAACTTTGCTGGGAAAAAAATCATTCAAAATATTCCTGAAACATAAAAATAATTCTTTATATAATATTGTTGAAATAGCATGTAACAAGTTCTGTTGAAAAAACCCAGGTAATTTCAAAATGAAAAATACTCATTTAGCTTCTCCAGTATTTTTGCTTTTAATAATCTTCTGAAATGTCACCAGAATGCCAAACTGCAGATCACTTTGTTAAGTTGGTGCATACGTGAGTGGCAGAATGCTAAAGTAAAAGGTGTGGTATCCAGTGCTTCACACTCAGTCTCTCTCATTACTAACACTGACTTTATCAAACAGGATTCCTTTACCAGACGATGATTCCTTTTTTTGAGTAATAGCAGTGGAGCTACAATTTTAGAGTGGCTTTTTCCCCTTTGGTGCAACTCTGATCTCAATGCATCATTTATATTCGTTTGCACCACGTATAATACACTGTAACACAATTGGATTTACTGGTGCTAGACAGACGAACTCCTAACCTTTAATGTCAGCTGCATTAGCATATAATTTCATATCTATTTTCTCAGATTTATCATTTCACCTTTTACACTGCACAAAGCTAATGTAACTTCTGCTGATGCCACTGCAGACCGGTTAGGTTATTTTATTTCTAACCTTTGTGAAATGGCAATGTGCTCTTCAGAAGACCTAGAAAACTAAACTGAAATGAATGTGCTCAGTACTTTCCTCTTATTTCTAGTTGTTCAGGTGTTTTTTTCCCCTTTACTGTTCTTTCTGACACACCTTTTTTGTTCCTTCCCCACTACCTTTTAAAAATAAATCCCTTTAGGAACTCTTGAGAAGAGCAAATTAATTAAAGAGTCATATTGCCGAATTGTTTGCTGGCTTTAATTACATGTCGGCTGAAAGAAAGGCAAAATTATTGCACCAGATTTAAAAATATAATTTTTAAAGTAACATCTTTTTAAATGTGTTGCCTTGCTGTTAGGCCAATTGTATCAGCATTTTTCTTAAAGTATCGACATTGCTTGGAGTGATTTCCAACCTCTACATGCCTTGAACATGTACATCCATCCTGTCATCTTTTCTGGATGACAGAATCTACCCTGTGCCACGTGTACTAGCGGTGCTGTTAAATTCTTCTTTTTAACAACATTTGATTAGGGGCTGAATTTCTTTCATCAATTTCCTCAAATTTCCCTACACTCGAAAGAATTGTTCTTCCTTTCCTCATTTTTTTATCCTTGTTACAAATGTTCAGACACATTTCAAATTATTCCATTTTAAAATTCTTGTTTCTTTCAACACTCTTCTCATCAGAAATACAAAGAAATTTCTCAAATGGACTGGATTCCTTAGACAATCAACTGTAATCTCCTTTATTTACCAATTTTATTTCACAGCCCTTGTTTTACACATGGAACTGCAGTAGAGAACAGTAAAGGAAGATAAATGGATTCTGTAATTAATGCTGTAACTTTTCTTGGGGCAGTTTATTGAGCTAATGAAATCCAAAATATGAGATAAAGCAGATAAAAGTGTTGGTTTAGTTTTTTGGGGTTTGTTTTTTGTTTTAATTATTTGGTTTTGTTTATTTAGGGTTTTTTTAAGCTACATGGAAAAGGTGGAATTTGAATCATTTATTGACCTTGTCTTATAGCAGAATGAATAGAGGTGGCATGAATAAATATCAATACCTTATGCTTTTTGTTCATCTGCTTTATAATGGGCACCTCAATTGGCTTGAAGATGTGACTAAGCCTTCTGCTGCAGAATGCTCTCTTCACTTACTGGTTCACCAATAAGGATTCAAAACTATCGCAGCATTATAAGAATACGGACGAGAAAACTAAGTTCCAAACAAAGAACACACAAAGTGTAAGAGAAGAACTAAACAGATGGCACACGCAGCTCTTTGTTAACTTGCTGCATCCTCAAAGGCAAATCCTCGCTGCCAGCTCTGGGTTTAGTCACCAATGACTGTTCAGCTACAGCAGGCTTTGCCCAGTTCCTGAGTCCCTGCAAAGTTTTCCCGATCCCCTTTAAAGTCCACCTTCTCCCTGCTCCTCACCCAGACCGTCAGCATCCTTGCCTGAGCTACAGACCCAACAGTTTCCCAGTTGAGATTCCCCCAATTCCTGCATCCTGACTCTTCCTCACCGGAGCAGGCTCCACATCTTCCCTGTGGGAAGTGCAATCTCCTGCCTCCTCCAGATGGTTCTGCCTCACCTGGTCACTTTACTTAGAGGATTTTAATAAATAAATAACATAAATCTGGCAACTGACTACATCAGACGTACATCATATTAGAATGGCAAAAAGAAATGAAAAGGTAAAACATCAAGGATGAGTGGTAGGACTGTGATAAAAATAATCCATAAAACATTTTTCTAGGAAGCCTCACAGTTGAGTTTATTATGCTGAACAGAGTCCAGAGCAATTCAAAACATTAGTTTTTACCATTTGAAGAAACAATTAAAAGATGGTTATATGACCATTCCTTGTCTACATACTATTCAGTCAAATTCATTCATTCACATACCTATTCATTTCATGACTCAAAATTATAACCTTTATAAACACAAATTTATAGATGTTACAAACACAAATCAAAAAAACATAATTCTAAAGAATGCATAGTTTTTACGACTAATTGGACCAAATTACACCAACGTCCTTTTAAATACCTTTAACCTCTTTGTCGTTCTTGAACCATCTGATATCAGCTGCTGGTTTACTACCAGATGTCTTGCAAGTCAGCTGCATCCTCTCTCCCTCCATAACTGGTGAGGTAAATCCAGTAATTTGTGGCTTCTCAGGAACACCTAACAGGAAAACAAGCAAAATGTCTCTGATAGCATCAGTTACTGCCATGAATACGTGACCAACTTCACTTCTTCATAGGCTCTTAATTTTGGATACGGGATAATTAATTCCTCATGCTTTGTCAGTGAAACCTTTTTCCTGCTGTAAACAAACTATCAATCTGAACAACAGTTGATTCTAAATAAAGAAAGAAAACAGAAATCACCTCGTTTTTTTAAGAGAAAAAGATTGCATTTTAATAAATATCTTATCTCTGTATATTCTGCATGCACGTCTGGTCTGACCCTTTATAACTCTGTAAACCGCTCTGCACGGCGAGCAGGGTGTCAGAGCACATCAGGAGCACTGCTGTGAAAATGAAACATAACTGGCAACAAAAAGCTCAGCTGACTTAAGTTCAGAACAGGTGTTTAAACCTGAATAATGAAGACTTTAATACAAAATCCAGGGAAAGGGGAGGATGAAAATAAACACAGGAGTCCCTTTATCATCAGAGAACACGAAACCAAAGCATCAAGTGGTATGATCACAGATCCACTGGCTATGGAGAGTTCATAAACTAAATCCAAGTCTTCCAGAGGAGGTCATATGATTTTGACATACCATACACCTAATATTACATTTGGAAATAGTTAGTTTTCAATGAACTAAGAAAAATGAAAACACAAGAATAAATTATATTAATGCAAGTTCAATCATGATGATGACTGTAATTTTAAAATATTTAAAAATGCCAGTTATAACTTGCACCTACAGTGCTTTGAGGTATTCATACTGGTGGCTAGATAAAGGGATCAGTCACAGTAATTGGTCCTATGCCCTGTATTCACAATTTGTTTTTTTTACATGTCTTTTCCAAAATGACAGATTATGTACAACAAACCAAAGCAGCATACCTACTGCATAGTACCTTTCTGTAATAAATCTATTCCTCTCTTTCAGGAGAGAAAAGGCGTCTACTACAATACCTTGACACTTCAAGTTTCTAATCAATGACAAACCAATCAATAAAGAGATTATTAGTACAAAAAAGGACAGTTTATCTGATTAGATGATGTTGTACATTTCAATAGAAAAGATCCCCTTCTACAACAGAAAATGTTCCAAGAGTTTAAAATGTTAGTTTTAGAATTACAAATACAAAATGACAAAGACAGGGATCTTAAACTGTGCAGCTTTCCTTCTTGGAAGGTAAGTAGCTGATGTTGGGAAAACTCCATGAAACTCCCCTAAAATGAAGGCAAAACTTAATGGACTGTGAAAGATCAAGTTACTTTTGTTAATAAATACTGGCTAGATGGGGGTTTTTTGTCTTCATAACACCTTTCTGTGTCTTTCTGCCATTTAAAACGTTGAGCTGGAGTACACATCAATTGTTTAGATCATGAAATGTCTCTCTACAGAAAGGAAGATTAAGCATAGGCAGTTGCTGTTCCAGAATATTCTGCCTTGAGTGGGGACTTTTTGTCCTTAATGGCAAACTTGTGAAGATTTTCGTAAAACAGTCTCATAGGGGCTGAAAGGGAGATGTATTTCATATCCTAAGCACAAAAACCAATTCCCTGGCTGGATTAATGTGAATATTACTGGCACAGAGAATATCTTACATTAGTCCTATTAAATTCAACTGTCTGCCTGTCTACGTATAAAAATAAAACAAAAAGAAAGAACGAGCCATGTTCAGGGACAGAAAAAAAAAAGATAAAAGAATAAAAATCAATCTCTGAAATCATATAACCTCTTAGGTGCGCAGGTGTGTTTCAAGGAACTACACCAATTTCAGTTGATTGGGCTACTGACATTCATAGAATCATATAAAGCTTTGAGCAGAAACTTTATTTCCTGGGCATCTCTCGAAATCTATTGCTTTTCTATGTGTATCTATAACCTTTGGGGAAAACAGCAGAGCACTTAGAGGATAAAGCATAAAAGAAGCAGCAAACCCAGTGAAAATTTGCACTTTATAGACCAAAAGTCAAAAAAAAAAAAAAAAAAAAGGAAAAAAAAAAAAAAAACAGAACGNAAAAAGGAAAGAAAAAAAGACAACAGAACGAGCTGAGAAAATGCTCAGCTAAGGGAAAATGATAAAGCTCTAAAGCCCGTTTTGATTTCATGCTTTCTGATTTTCTCCCCTTTGCCCTGTACAATACATTGGTGGGAGATGAACACATGAACCTTCTTTGCCCTTCTGGTGCTGGGGATGTCAGGTTATGTCCATTGTATGGAGCATTCATACCCCAGTGTTTGTGGGCTCCCTCATTCATGATCCCGCCACAGCGCAAACAGTAAGACGTGAGTTATTTCTCAGCACGGCAATATGAAACAATAAACATCACGGGGAACTAGATCAGACATTTACATTAATCTTCTGCCAAGCTTTAGGAAAGTTCATTCTTATCATAATTTGCCAAAGCCTGAGGATTTGAACACTCGCTTCTTTACGCTCAGCTATTGACACTTACCGAGGACGGTCAGAAAAGCCTTGGAAGTTTTGACGGGCATGGTAAATAAAGAGCAGGTGTACTGCCCTTCATCCGACAGGGACACGTCGCTGACACTGATGCTCAGCTCATGCCACGAAGCTCGGACCAGCTCAATTCTGTTGTCCCTCAGAGCTGAAAAACAAAGACGTGTGTTGAGGGAGGATGCGGCACATTTACGGAGTGCGGCTCGATGGACTATCCCAGTGAATCAGGCCCTAGCAACAGCTGTCTGTGCACAGTAGTTTGTTTTCTCTGGGGAATTAAGTATGAGAGTTTAGTAAGTCCTTGAGCAGTGTACTGAGTGACTTGCAACATACATAAACCTAGAAACCTAAGTGACTTTAGTTACCTCTGACCTTCCTCTAAAATAACCCAACAGTGACTTTGATTTCTGACCCCTCACAGCTTTGTTCAGCCCCTAAAATGAATCTTTCCGAAAGCCACTTTCTTTTCCATGTATTTACAAATGTTGAGAATCCTGTGTCTACCACTGCATAGTTTGCCTACAGATTTTTCTCACGTCCATATTGAATGGGAATATGTGTCTTCTTGAATTCTATTACAGAGTATTTCTTACCATGAATAGATTGAAAATGCCATTTCTACATGCCAATCTAGTACATTTAACATTTTCAGCTAATTGAGTATAAGTGGCCTTCCTTTTCTGATTATGACTCAAACTTCTATCATAAAATCCTTCCTAAAAAAATTTGCTTGCATGAAACCAATGAGGGAAGAGGAGCATGCAGGTTCACTCATATTCAAAAGGTCACTTTAGTTAATGCTTTAAAATTCAAAATATTTTAAAACCTGTATTTAGGTTAGCCCCCAAATTCTATTGAAAACAAGGCAAAACATTCCCAAACATTCTGTTGACTTGCAGTAAAGCTGTTTCAGAAATCTGCATGTATTAATCAAGTCTTTCTACAACATAGAAATATTGATATCATAAGTAAGTAAACACTGTTATTCTCCTAAGCAAACACTGTTATTCTCCTAAGCAAACAATAAAATAGCCTCTGTAAATCAAAGAGTTTAGCTGTATACCTTGAGATTGAAATCTCTGACCTGACTGAAGTGTTTGAAACTTCAGGGAGGTTCCTTTTTATAAGGAGAGTTATGCTTGCATTTATGGGAAGAACCAAGATGTTCAAGTCCCTAATGTTGTTCTCACCTCTTTCTAAAGTCCCCAAAGGCTCTTAGACTTGTCTAAAATATATTTCCCAATGATAAAAAACAAACAAACAAACAAACAAAAGATTAAAAAAAAGGAGGAAGTTTTTTTCTGGTTCTTTTGCTACTAAACCTAAATGTTTCTGCCTCGTTGCCTTCCAAGTCAGTCCAGGAAGATTTACACAAAAATAAGCAGCTACAGTGAAAATTCAGCAAAAATGTCACTTGAATTTGTTTTCTTCTAAGGGCTCCCATTCAGGTTTGCTTTTCCACCAGAAAATTTCAGCTGAGTTTACTGACTATTTCAGAGTAGGCCAGCTGAAGCTTGGCTTCCCCTCTGCAGGGTTTGATGACCGAAAGGTGACAGGTTAAGCAGACCCAACATGCAGACATGCCATGAACTACTTCAAGGCACATCAAAGTGGCCAAGATTGTGTGTAATGGACATGTTCTGAGCACAGCTGAGACATCGTCTGACTGGCCACAACAAGACAAAAATAATTACATAATACATAAAATAAAATGCACATAATGGTGCAACCAGGAGCAGCATTAATGCAAACAAGCACGCAAAACAGAAGCCGCAAAATGAAAAGTTATGTGTACACCAATATGCTGATGTAAAAACCGAGAAAAACAAGCTCAGGAAAACAAAAATACATAAATCAAGTGTCTACCAACCACAAATAGCAGGCAAAGCTGGTAACTGTGGCTTTACCAGCCAAAACTCCTCACAACAGTGAAGCTGTTGCTATCTTTGAGGAATTAGATGGGGGCTCAGAATTCCCTTTTCAGCTTTGCAATTCTAGTCAGATGCAAACTGAGCAGACATAAGAATGGTAGTTTATTTCACATTACTGACCTTCCAAAAAACCAAACCAAACCAAACCAAACCAAAACAAAAAAAACAAACACCCTAAAAAAAAAAATAAATTCAAAATTACTCAGGGCTTCCAAAAGGTTTGGTTACCACCACACCCATTTATATAATTTGGCAACAGACTAGGAAATAGAAAAAAAATGTAAAAACTGACCAACCAGCCCCAAAATCTCTCCGCACTCCATAATTTGAAAGTGGTAACTTTTGCTTTCCCTTAATCAGAAATTATTTAAAAAATAATGCAGCATTACCCAGTATTTTACTTTGCTATAATTTTCAATTGTTACTGCCTTGTGATGAAGACTTATGAATCTGTTGAAGTATTTTCCCACAGATGGGGCAATGTGTAGAATTTCATGCTCTAAGAAGATTGGTCATGAATGGCACTAGAGCACAGCTGGTCTACAGGTAATGCCAATAGCACCCCATTTCAGTCCTACAACTGAAATACGAACTATTTCCATCAACTACATTCCTCCTGCTCCCCTCCCTCACTTCCTCCTCTCCATACCTTTTTTAACCTTTGTACAACATAAAAACCTCAGCTGAGTCAATTTTCTGGCAAACTGGTAAAAACAACCACTGGTCAAGAGATGAAATCAGGTGTTTCATGTTTCAGTCTGGAGTGAAATGTTATTGAACGAACAGAAAGTTTTGTAATGGAAATAGCAACACAGAGCCCTCGCAATAAACGTTGCAAATAGCAACCAGCTCAACACTCCTTCGCAGGAAACCTGTTTGTTATAAGCATTTTCGTAAGTGCTAAGTCTAAAGACAATTAATTACCTCTTAATTATCACTTTCAAACCCAAACATCTGTAAGCTTTCCTGTCTACGCAGATATGAGAGCAAACCAAATTGTACTCCTATTGCTTAGACAAGATGAGCGCTTGAAGACTTTTAGCATCTTGTTTTCAAATTGTATTCCTATATCTGTTACTACGTGTTTCAAAAGACAGCCGTTTCTCTTCACTAAATTGATAGCTGCGATGGATGCCAGAACTGGTTTGTTTCCATTTCCTGTGCTGGGTACATTTTGCTGAAAGGGTAAAGCTGGATGACAGAAAGAGTGGCTGCCCAAGTGTCTAGTCCTGCCTCCTGCACCCTGGGGCAGCCAAGCCCTCTGGGCAGGGGTGACTGGCTGCCTTGGACAGCAAAGGGAACATCGGTGACATTGGAGAAGCCAGAACACTTCTAGCCAGCTGCCGATATCCAAGCTCTGTGGCTGAGTGGAGCAGGGTCTTGGGCATGGCAGAGACTAAAGTCTTGACAAGTCTCACTGATGAGATGAAGAAGCCCATAGAGCCTGGACAGAAACCAGCTGCTGGAAGGGACCAACTGGCAAACCAAAGTTTTAAGGGGAAGACATCCTCCACAAGCAGCGACCGGATGGGAAGGGAATTTATTCACAATGATCTATTCAAACTCTTTCAGCATATCTTAGTTCTACTTATTTAATCACCCATCTCATCCAGGTTATTATTCTCTATTAAAGGAAATGAGTTTCCCAAGCTTTCTGAAAGCTTTTTGGTTGCTCCTATTCAAACGGAGAATTGCCCCAAAACAGGGCTATTTGACTATAAGGTTCAAGCCAACTCGAGGCTCCATGATGTTTCATAAAGTAAAATACAAAATGTTCTCTTTCATTTAGTCAGTATGGGGATGTTCTGCATGAATTTGGACTTTGGTACATACTAGTAAACAGACTAGATTTCCTATATACTGAGACATCTATTCAGTGTTCAGCATTTCGTAATTTGAAAGTGGTGATTTTTGCTCTCCCTACTTAGAAATTATTTAAAAAATAATGCAGTATAACTTCTTACATAGTATTTTACTTTATTAGTTTTCAATTGTTACTGCAAATGACAAACAACAGTATTTCCAGCTCACCACAAACTATGTATTAGTTGTGTTGTGGCAGCAACTACACAGACCAGGTGCTGGGCACCAAAAATAAAGCTTTGTCCTTAGAGACTCTACAAGTTCTGTCCTCACTTGAGTTCCACACTTTCCTGTCCTCTCTCCTACCTCTGCCATTAGAACCTTCTTTGGAAACTATTTTTCTCATTTCACTTTGTGAGAAGCCATCCAGACCTGTCTGGCCTCTTCCAGGGGATTTTAACCTCCATTCCTGAATCATTACCCTATCCATAGTTTGCATACCTGTATTTTACATGGCACAGAGATGCCAGAGAAAGGATAAATCAGCAGAATATGTAATTGACTTCTGCAAAATACACATATGCCAAAAGAGTAACAAAGAATACCAGCACTGAGATCTCTTTCCTGTATTCTTATGTTGCAAGCCCTTTAAAAAATATAAAATGCAACAAGAAATATAATTGCATAGTAAATTCCAATATGCCCTAGGTACATTATTTCAGGTTTCTGTAATTCCCAGGCACATATAATGTAGTTAATTTGCAAGGCATGAAATAATTATGCATAAAACACTTTTTCCTAAGCAGACACACTTCATTTATTTTACCTGTCATTCTCTTTTCCTGAAAATATTTTCTTTCAGAATGTTTTCTGACACTGAAACAAGGAAACTTGATAATTTGCATAGTTTAGGTAATTATTAGTAAAAAATAGTCATGTATCTCAGCTGCATTAATTAGCAATTGTTGAGACTGACGACCACTGCAATAAACTGGTCTCCTTTTTCATAATCACAAAAAGCTGTGCTTTAATTTTTTCAAAAAGAATAAAATAATAATCATACGTTGTCAGAGTGAAATCTTGCAATAGGAATTATATGAAAGAGAGAAGAGTAACTTGGAAATGTGCAGAAACGGAAAAAACTTGGAAATGGAAAACTCATCCACATCTCGTACTGTGAGGAAAAGGCAGTTGGACCTGTTAGACTTAACCACACTGCACCATCTCTGATGTTATTTCACATAAAATGGCCACATCTTCTAGTGTTTTGAGTCATATATTTGAAGAATGCGTTAAAAAAACCAAACAACAAAATCCCCAAATCCTCCAGAGTAATTTGCCAATGTTTTGACAATCCTAACTTGACATATGCTGCCATCCTGGGATTCACTCTACAAAATTTTCATCCTTAAGCTAGAGCTGTTCCCTCTGTCATGGGAATAATGTAACCATTAGTTGGAACCAGAAAGATTTCTGATACTCTACAGGTCATGCTAAACTCCCAGAAACTTAATACTTATGAAACTGAAACAATCCCTCTGATTTTCAGATTCCAACTTTGATACAGTACCATCATCAAATCTGAAACAGATTTCAAGGGATTTATGTTGTGTTTCTGGATATACTGGGATATATTTGAGAAGGCCTTTTGCTTTGCTCCTAATGAATTCAATATACCAAGATCCCTACAGGATGATTTACAGCACTCGCTTATAGTTGTGGATCAACCACCAACACCAGAGAGAGTAAAAAGAAACAGAACAGGATTAAATGGAATAAACCAACTATTATTGTTATTCTGTGTCTTCTAAACCTTTGTATTTCTTGTCAAAACATTCACATTTCCTTTAAAAGAGTCATTAGTCTGTTGATGTATTAACAGTGTTTCCAACTGATACAGTTATTCTATTGATGCCTAATCTATCTAATTAGTACTTGCACGGTATCTGTACTTCTAATATTTTAAAACATCTCAGTTGTTTGCATGTGGACAGAAAATCTGTTTCCTTCCTCTTTCACTGACACGCAATTTGATTGCTTTCAATCAAGTGTTTTCAGTATACAAGGGTAGCAGTGTGGATATTTAGTAATCCTATGTTTTCTATTTCTGCTTCTGCATGTGGTAAAGCCCCTTCTGCCTCTCAGTGGAGATCATTTTTACCTCTCCATAGCATCATGTCTGTGAAACCATTGCTTTTGCCCTAATTACCAGCTGATCATGTCTCCAGCTGAGTCCAAAGGTCAGAAAGACACGCGAACTCTTAATCAGTCGAGAGCCACGACAGACTTCAGCACTGGGATAGAAGTGCTCAAACTGAGTCTACTTTCACAGGTAAGGCCAATGGAGAGGGAAAAGCATTAGAAGCTTCTATGCAAACTATCACATTGGCTGACACATGTACCCTTGCCGTCCTTTAAAAGTGACATCATTTGTAAGTAAAATCAGCAGAAATCACATAAACTGAAGGTCACAATACTATGGAGAGATCTTTGGCTAATTGGTTGTGAAACAGTCTGGCCAATTTGCAGATACATGATGATTTTTTTCCCCTATTAGGAAAGTGATTAGTAACACAGATGAGTTCAATCAGACCTTCCAAACAGTGTCGACTGGACACTATGAATACTTCAACTTCACTAAATTCCAAAGCGTTCATGTACTTAATAAATTCAGGGCATCCCTGAGTTTCATAAAAGGTGCTAAGTAAAGTTTTAGAAATGGAAGAACAACAAAGCAATCCTTGGAGATAAGTTTTACTTTCATTCCAATGCATTTTTTAAAGTAGTTGGTAATCAAAAGGAGGGAACAATAGGGTCAATACTTCTACCTCTAACCATCTGGCCACCTTTACTTTATGCTCTGGTTTGCAATCTAATAAGACAAGACTAGATTGTTTTCAGCTGAGACACACTGCTGAAATATTTGATTAGCTTATTTAGAAAACAATGTTCAACAGCAAGCTGCTTTCTGCTTTTTCATTTTTTTCAGAGTTTTTTCATGTTGGACAATGCGTATGCCAAAGGCATTCAGCAAACTCCCTCCATGGGAAGAGGCACCGACAGTCTCACCAAGAGAGGCATCCACTCTGTGCCTTCTTAGTGCCTCGAAAAGGCCAAAGCACTGGGGACTCGGAACCTGTCTGTACAACATCATCCATTATTTATCGGGGTGTAAGGCCTTAGAGGCTTACGAGGAGAATCCAAACAGCGAGATAAATTCTTCAGTGAAACAGCAACAATTCTCCGTTTCCTGTAATCTGGATAAAATGAACACAAGTTTAAGGTGACTTACAATGACTTTTGATCTTGAACGCATCTGCTAAGTGAGGTTTCACCAACTGTTGCCACCTGACAAATGAAGGCCAGGACAATTATATGCCCTTCATGGATGGAATAAATATGGTAAAACTTTCCTGCATGGCAGATTTTCTGCACTGAGCTACACTGTCTCTCACAATTACGTTCTTTATTGGCTGCTTTTTTTCAGAGCATTCAGGAAACACGGTACTATGCAAGCAGAGAGGCTGGTCTTGTCTTCTAGGCTGTTTATAAAGCCTATTTCTGGTACTAAAGAAGAACTGAACTTATGTTCTTTTTGTCTTTTGAGGATCATAAGGACAACATTTACTGCCTGAGAAGGTCTGAGGGCTGAAGTATCAAATCCTTCCAAAACCTACAGGTTTTGACCTATGAAGTTGTTTTACTGTGTTGAAATAATATTTAACTGCACCTCCAAATAATAAAACAAAAATCACATTAGTCAGAATGAAACATTGTCTTACAAGGTCTGCTCATCTGGTTCCTTCTGCAACAGGGAATTACAAGATTTCCTATTATACTAATGCAACTGGACATGTGCCACAGCACAGTAGCCTAGAAAATATTTTAAAATCATACTTCTCAAACATGCAGCTGCAAAAATTAAAATTGCAAAATGATTTGGCAAGGTTAGAGATGGACAGAATTAAAATAAATGAGATTCAATAGATAAAAGTAATTGGTAATCTTATATACCAAGCTGGAGACGAATGTTTTGAAAGTAGTAATGCAGGAAAGAAGCCCTGAAGATAACAGAGGAAATTATTTAACTATATGTTCAAATGCAGCACCACTCTGAAAAGATGAATCCTATTCTGGGTTGTACTGATCCTGGCAATTATGGTAAAAGAAAATGCTACAAAATTCCAAAACAGCATACATCATACTGTGCCATATATTGTAAATTACAGACAGAAACAGTCTCTCAGCTGGGAATATAATTTCTGAAGGTCTACTGATGAAATACTGCTACATAACTAATACTAAAAAAATGAAAATAATACAACAGAGCTGTATTAATAGTTCACAGCTACCTAAGGAAATACTAACAGAAGTTAGAATTTTTTTTTTATAATGTTGAGGGTAATACTGAAAAGAGAAAACACCATATTTTAGGCTAAATGAGAGCTCATTGCAAGTGAGCTATTGTTAAATAATGACTTTATTGAAGTAGAAGAGATAAATAAATATTAATCCTCTTGCAAACTAAAACGAAGTTACACAGATTTCCAAGTTTGTTCCTCTGCCAAGACCAGACTAGGTAATTTTTCCCCATGCTACTGGTGTTGATACTAATCATTGTGTTAAGGCAGAGTTAAGCTTGTTTAGGTATTAAAAACTGTCTAGCCAAACAGCACAGAGCTCTACCAAGACATATTTTAAAGTACATCAGTTACAGTATATTCTCTTTGTCCTCATCAAGTGACTGTCCCTTAAGGGCACTGCTGGTGATCCTCATGCACTGGCTTCGGCCAGCTTTGAATGCAAGGGGTCCTAAAGGGTGGGGACCACAGAACAACTCAGCCAAATTTTACACTCTTAGCACCACTGGAAATTCAGGTTCTGCTCAGAGCTGCCCAAATACAATAGTGGTTTTGTACAAGTCTGCAGCTGATCATGCCTTAAGGAAGCTGCAGACCTGTATTTCCCTCACCTCGCAGACAGCGACATCACAGTTCTGCTCATGCGCTAGCTAAGCTTAATGATCCCATGAAACTGAAGGTGTTTACAGTGGCATGAATGAGCGTTACTCATGGCAGAGTCATGTTTATGGTACTGCTTCATATCTCTTGGAAAGTCAGTCTTCTTAATTTCTAAAGAGCGTGGTCCTGTTATTTCATATTATTGCAGCAGAATATGGAGAGACTCCATATTGATGATCTAAGAGAGATTTCTAAGTGAGATCAGTTCATTCTGCACTTCTTGATCATTCATGTAGATACATAAATGAACATCATCCTTCCTTGTAGCAGATGGCTGCATTCGCTAGAGATGCCAGCATAGGAATACTCATTCTTCCTAACTACATTGAGCAGTCAGGCTCCCTAAGCTCCTGCTGCAGCCAGTGGAGCAAGCTATCTTCCTCCAGAGACCAATTAAGAGCAGGTCACTGTCTTGAAAATATTACAGAACCCGGACAAAACAGCCAAGAAATCAAATACGACTGATGAAAGTATCTGCAATCAATGCAGCAATTGATTCCACTGCCAATGAAGAATCAAAAGCTAATGTATACATCAATACTGAAGATAGAAGTGCTGGTAGGGATGCCTCACAGATCTCACTACTGAGGGAACTGAAATACGGAGCAAAGTATCAGGAGAGATCTGAGATGAGTCTAGTGGGATTCCAGTGAGGATTCTCAGAAAGCTCTTTGATGGTTTCAACATCTTTTATGATAGAGCCCTCCAAGTTTTAGGATGTTTCCCATACAGCCTAGCAGCAGACAATCTGCCCCTCAACAACGAGCACACAGAGGCTGCCTCTGTCGTGGGATTCATCTCCATTCTCCAGATGCAGATGTGCTGTGAAGGAAACGAGTAGTGAGAAAGGGTGTCAGAAACAGATCCTCAAGGGATTGGAGCATCTCTCATACATGGAAAGGATAAGAGACTTGGGATTGTTTAGCGTGAAGAAGCAGAAAATCTGGAACTTAATCCAAATTCAAAAGAAAACAAAATCAGAAGAGGCTGCCTTTATAGCCAATGGAGGAGAAAAAAAAAGAGGAAAAGAAAAATTAGCTTTTCTTGGTTAAATTTAGTTTGTGCAAATGCACTTTCTTTTGCAGCTATATTCCAAGAATGTGGTGACACAAGTGCAGCAATACAATATCTAGAGTCCATGGTGGTGGCCAGCCATAGTCACCAGGTACTACAGAATATTATTCAGGAAAATAAAACAAATATTTGACATATGGTGGAATACTAAGTACTGATAGATGGACTGAATAGAAACTTTCCTGTAAATAAATGCATTATTTAACTAGCAGTAGATACAAACAGTAGTAGATGTGTAGAATCACACCATCAGTAGCATTTATCCCCAATATTTGACATTTTTTGGGCAATTCACATACGTCAGATATATCTGAGTATACCAGAAGAAAATTTTCCATGATTAACACCTATATCTAAATACAAAGCAGCTGAATGCATCTTGGCTTTTTCATTTAAACATTTACTGCAGGAATTTCCTTTTTTAAGAGTTGGAGAAAAATACTATTCTGGTTATTTCTTTCTGCAGTTCAAATTGTAGCAAAAGGTAAAGGACAAAAGACATAAAAGACATCAATTTGACAAGCAAATATATAGATCAACAACTATTTACAGCTACACAGCTCGAGAATGCTTCTTACCCTTCACACCTGGCAACAGTAGATCAGTATTATTGGTTCTCATATTGCACTTCCCTTAACTGATGTAGTTTGAAGACTCACTAAAACTATCACAACTAACCTGTCTTCAGCTCATTACTTTTGAAGGAGAGATTTGCATATCATGACTGTCAGATAAAAGAAAGCATTGAATATTTAAAAAATTGCAAGGAGTTCTTATAGTGGTGATTGATTTTTGAGGCTATTTTTAATAGATAGTGAATCACTTAAGTATTTGAGACACAGTCAAACAAGAATTTCTGAATTTAATGTGTACTACAGAATTGTATGTAATGGATCGAGAGTGCCTTCAAGTTCTGCTTCACGAGACTTGGCAGAAGCCAAGGAGGTGCTTGGCCTTCAGGGCAGTGAATGTTCCTTACTGGACTCATTCTTGAGCTTGTCGACAAAGTGCCCGTCAAAGTACATTAATTGCACATTTGGATGATAATACGTTCACAGCATCAGAAGTAATAGAGTGCTGCAGTAACAATCTGCAACACTGCATACATGAATGTTTTTGGTATCTAAGTTAAAATATTCCATTTTTAATTATGTCATGACCTTGATTCCTCCTTCTCTCGTCTCTCTTCACTTCAGATCTAATTCATTTAACTGCTTTTTACATAGCATTCAATTGCTTTTTGCTCTTCTCAAAGCATAAAATGTAGGACTTCTATTTTTAAAATCATTTAGAGAAATAAACCTGTTCTCTACACACATGAATCGCCTTTCCCATCTTACTCAACTCCTGGTTCACTCAACAATTTTGGAAAAATTCCATTTATCCAATCCACTTCCCATGGTACACCATGATATTTTAACCCTACCACTTTCAATAAAAGCAGCACTTTTTCCTTCTGTTTTCTACTTTGTTTGCAAACTGTATTTGCCAAATTTGACGCTTTCCTCAGATCCTCCTCTGGCTCATCTTTAATCGAGGCATTTTCAAATTCTTAAAAAAACCCCCTGTATTAGACAAGATTTTATATTTAATTATTTTCCCCTGTAACAGCCTTTAGTATACTCACTATGTTTATCTTCCAACAGAAAATATTTGTCCTGACTCACTGATCCCATCCTGTCCTCATTTTTTAACTCCTTTTACTCTTTATCTTCTTTACTTCTTTTTCTTTGAAATCTTTCCTGACTGCACACATATGTGGGTGTTGCCAATCCTGGGAATAAGTTGTCTTTTACTCCACTTTTTACTCCATCTAGTCTCTTCCTCTTCTCCTCATCACTCTTTAATTGATAAAAACCCCGTTGGCATGCCTATTAGTAACACTTTTCCCATTTTCTGTAGTAAATAATTTTATTTCCTCTGTGTGACAGACGAGTTCTCTATGAGAATGAGGTCATTGGAGAAAAAAATAGAAAATAAGAATAGGTTAAACCAATTACATATACAATATACATTGGGAATACTGATTAGCAACTCTCTAAAAGGGAGGAGTGCTGAAATTAACTTATTGCTTCATATTGCCAAACCTAAACTCCAAAGTGTAAATTATCTTTTCTATAACAGAAGTGCAAAAAATGTAACAATTGTAAATTTAAATTACTTTACACTTATCAACATCCTGAGTTGTCTTAGGAGGAGCATTGGCAGCAGGGCCAAGAGGATGATCCTTCCCCTCTCCTCAGCACTGGTGAGATCACGGTGGAAGTACCATGTCCAGTTCTGGGCTCACCAGTAGAAGAAAGACAGGGTCATACTGGAGTGAGTAGAACAAAGGGCCACAAAGACTGCACAGGCTGCCCAGAGAGGTTTTAAAGTCCCCGTCCTTGAACATACATTAAATCTGTCTGGACGTGCTCCAGAGCAACCTGCTGTGGCTGAACCAGCTTGAGCAGGGCAGTTGGACCACACGTTCTCCAGAGGTCCCTTCCAACCACAGCTATTCTATGATTCTCTGATTCATACAGCTTTTACCTGTATCGTAATACTACAGAAAAATAAAACAACAAAAAAAAAGTTTTCAAGCATTACTCTCTGCCTTTTTGGCTTTTTAAATTGTTTTCTTATAATTAACAACTGCTATCCTGCACAGCACTCTGCTGAACTGTACTGAAGACAACTGTTGGAGAACTATCCATCCATAGAGATAGATCTTACCTTGTCCTGTTAAAACATTGGCAAATTAACGTGATCGCCCCTGGAAATGAGTGTTGTTCTGAGTAGGCTCTCCCACAAACCTGTCTTTTCCCAGAATAAAAAACAACTAAAAAATGTCCGATTGAATCAGTGAACATCTTTCCAGATAGAACAACAGAAAGGGAGAAGCTGGAGAGAAGGCATCTTGCCCCATGTTTGCCTGAGCACACACATGTGAGCTCCCAGGATCACGTTCTAGGTGGCTGTGATCTGTTCTGAGCTGCTTTTGCTACTTGAAGGATAGCACGAAACTTGAGCCTCCAAGGAAAATTTTGCATCAACATTGAATTATAGTGTGATTGTCAGAAATAACAACCACCACCAAGGTTTGGAAGCTCTGGCAACTTAGAACTTCAGTGTTATTGAACAGGCCAATAAACCACCAGTGTATCTAGGGTTAGCTGCCTCTTTGAAAAAGGATGTTACTACTGGCTATAAATTTAAATGTTTCCTCCTCAGACCAGCAGTCCCATTGGTGTTATCAGGATTCAGCTGGAGCCAAAGAAATCTATTTAGGAAAATCCCCAGTAGACAAAAAAGTGAGTTCTATAATCCAGTTATTAAAGGTGCAGGCATAAATTACCTCCAAATGCTGACTTACTGAATATAATTTTTGAGCCCTCTACGCTTGATGGACAAGAATCATACTGGATTACTTTATTTCCAAGGGGTCCATTCTGAGAGCAGGAAAAGAGAAATATTGAATCATACAGAACTTACTAACCCCTTGATTAAAAATCTGAATTAAAAAAAATCCCCAAACAATAACTTTGTAGAGAAATCCCCAGAGCTAATTCTTTCTCTTTCCTAAATTTGAAACTTTCTTTACAGATTTGATTTCCTCTGGAATGTATCACCAAACAGTGATAGATTAAAATAAAACAATCCACCACCACTGCCACGAGAAGAAAAAAAAAAGAAAAAAGAAAGAAAAAAACAAATGAGCAAACAGTTCTAGCACAGAAAACTATAATCCTATGAATTTAAGAATACCAGCAGATTTCACTTTGCAGTTGGGCGAAGGATAATCAGAGCTATATGGATTAACACTAACTCAAAGGCACCGTAAAGGTGTGGAGGAGACCACAGGGAGGCTCCTCCTGTAAAATATAGATCACGAGCTTTACACCAATAATTAGCAGAGTCTGCAACGGGGTTGATCTCCAGGGGGTGAAGACAAATTTGTATCCTTATACACAAATCTGTCTCCCTAATTCTACCAGCAGGCATAAATCATTAAGTTTTAACGTAAGGATTAAAGCCAGAAAGGGGCAAAAAGTGCTTTTGTCTCCCTCAGTGGAACTTTATCCTCTTTGAATAAAGTTCTTTGGAGCCTGCTGAAATTCAGAGGAAGGGAAAGTGGGGGGAAAGACTGTGGAAATACTTGAGGTGTGTCTATCTAGACCCGAGACAGACAGCTATAAATGAGCCTAGATGAACCATTTCTGACTGCAACAGACAAAGCAGGATGGGAATGATGATTACACTGCTCTGCAACGTGGATTGCAGTAGTCAAAGTGACGTGCTGAATTATTCGATGAATGTAGTCACTGATCATCCATTTTAAAATTAAAGATACATTGTTCCCTGTGAAAATGAAATCAACGACTCAACTCTGATCTCCCCCATTACAGAACAAATCAGATAATGTAAATCAAGTATCATCTTGTAAGGTGATCTCTACTGGAATAAATTTGGCAGCAGTGACAGATGTGCCAAAAAGCCAATACAACAATACCCAGGAAGCTCACTGATGGTGCTCTAAGCCATCAGTTGGCCTCTGATATTTCTGGCAGTTTAATAAGGAACAGCACCAAGTTCTAGCTGTGGATGAACTTAACACACACACAAAAAATAGCCCAAACTACATAAAAAATCATAAACATGAATCCTTGGGCCTAAGGAAAACCTTTGGGCGCCGCTGAAATCCTTCAGCTATGCAGTGACAGGTACCTGGTGGAATTGCTGAGCTCGTCTCTCAGAAGGTACAACTGCCTGAATTCCCCTGGGTCACTGACCTGCACGGGGAGTGGGGAGCAGGTCCTGTGTCTGCACCAGGGCACTTCACCAAGAAAGTGCTCCTCTGCCTGGTTCATCCACGAGCTCCCCCACCTGACATCCTGGGTTACTGGAGGACTGTGATCCTCTCAAACCTGCCTGTTCATTGTCACCCTCAAAGGTTTGGTTGGTTAGAGAGCCCTGCTCAGAAGTGTCAGACTCCAGAAATGCCAACTCACTCTACCATCTGCATGCCAGCACCACTGGACTTTTGGGCATTTGTTGCTAAATTCGCCTTCAAAACTGTCCTACTTTGGATGAATACACACTATATACATACAAATATAAATACATACTAATTGACACAAAGATTTAAACATTGTTTTCCTGTGCTTTCTATCTCCTAGCTCAATTTTTTTTCCTGCTTCCTATTGCAAATATTTGCAGTGGCATACCTTTGGTAAGTTATGGTGTGAGCAAAGTCCATTAAAAATATGCAGGGGCCTGATGGTCAGGACATTCTCTGAGAAGGTCTTATTACTGATTTGCATTAGAGACGGTGGCAGCTTAAAAATTTGTCCCTTTCTTACCCATCCCTTTAGGAGTGACTGATCTAACTATCTGGTTACCAAAAGTAGACCAAAGAGCCTCTTCTCTGTGCATTTGTTTCAGTGAGAGGAAAATCTGACCTGCCTTACATGCCACTTTTAGAGAAAAAAGGTGGAGAGTCCCAGGAAACACTAAATAGCACCCTTTAGGTCAAAGTCGCTTGTCCAGGTTTTATTCCTCCTCATTAAGATTTCATAACGTTTCGCTTATACATCATCTGCTTCAGCTTGCTGTCTTTGAAGTACTGCACTCTTAATTTGTCTTGCTCTTTCCATACATTTCTCAGAGAGCTCGAACATGCAATCTGAAGCAGGCATTTCCTTTAGGTACTCCTGCCTTTTTGTGGAACCAGCCTATGGCTTCCCTGGTGAGGAAAAACTGTACTTTTCATTAAATGAACATGTTATCAAGTCATTAACAGAAGCCAAGTGTTGACTTTCAACCTCCCATCACACCTATTTGACTTTTTTTCCAAAATCAAACACCAGCTAGGATTCTCTTTTTTTTTCCATTGTATAATAAATGATACAATTAAAGTTAGGCACTGGGCACTAGTTATCAATGTACAGTGCTGAAGCCTATAAAGATTCCACAAGAGAGTTACACCCAATGAACTTTCCTAACAAAGCTTTTTTTTTAAAAAAAAAAAGCTAAGAGTTTTTGTTGCCTGCATTATTAATACAATTAATATTTGAATATAGGAGTTATGAAAAACTTCTGTACAGACCAGAGGTGACTGTGGCAGACATTTATTTTTCTATCTTGGTGTACAGGAAAAAAGGGTGGTATTTCCACAGCTGAAGTCAAAGATACCTCTCCTCTGAAAAATGGATTCTGGTAACATCAACAATATACAATCTATACAAGAGTATGTGTATCAACTGAGAGGAAAAAAATTAGGAAAACAATTGTTAAGACAAACGGCAGACTAAACTAAACCTGACAGGCTTGAGTGATGACATAATACCCTCTTACGCTGTGATGGTGACACAAAAATGCCAAAGGACACAAAGCTGTCAGTCTTGTTGTTTATCTTCTATCTAAGACTAATAAAAGGAGGTTGGTGACTGACAGAACAGACACGGGCACTGTCCTAGGCATTCAGTTTGCACTTGGAGAAATGTATTGATGGATTTAGGGGGGGCTTATTTGTTATTGCTTTTTTCTGCATTACCTTTGTGAGCTTCCACAACCTTTTGATACAACTTTTTATAAGACATATATTATTTTTTTAAATTCATGATTAGTAGTGATAATTGCAGATATCACAGTGCCCTAGTAATTTATCAGCAGTATCAGCTTCTGGACAAGTGTACAACTTTGTCGGAAAAAAACCCCCCTTGGATAGACTGTATATGGTTGATGTTAGGCACTACCACGGTGAATAATGGAATATTATCAAACAGTTCTATTTTTAGATGTCTCAGAAAACAAACCCTAAATCCACCCTACCACATCAGCTCCTAACCACTAAAAAGAGAAAATGACACAGGTCTCTATAGAGCACAAGAGTAAGGCAGCACGGTTTAATTTCAGCACACGGATCTTGTAAGGCAAGTAAAACCACAAAGAGAGAGAAGAGGAACAATCTACATAGTGAAGCATTGGTGAAAAAAGAGGTGACTTTTCTAGTTAGTGCACCAATTACCCTATAAAATATAATCTGAAATGAACCAAGGATGTCTCAGAGTTCTGCAGAATAACTCAACGGGGAATTAAGTCGGTGCTGTTAAAGACACAGGAGACAGCATTTTCAAAATCTTTTCCTTAACAAATGTGTGCGTATGAGGATGCAATGCCAGTAAAACTCAACTTATTCTCCTTTATTATGCAAGAACATCGTAAAATTGAAGAAGGAACCCTATAGAGCCACACTGTCTTGCCAATCAGCCCTTTCACTGGAGGGATTGCATAGGCCTGTACTAGCAAGGTACACCTTTAAGACTTCCAAGAGATATCTTCTCTTCCAAAAGCAAATACATGCAGTAATTAGAAAGGCCTTCAGTTTCTGATTCACTCTTCCTCTCATACAGAAACTAGCACTAAGAGGCACAATACTGAAGAGCAATATGTATGTTTCCCACTGAGGCTGGCCCCTCCTCTGCAAAGTACTGGATGTACTCCTGGGAACCACGATTTGCTTCTGCTTTTGTTCTTGGTTTATTGTTTGACCTTCTCTGGAGTCACTTTAGCTCACTGAGCCTATGATTTCTAACCCCATGCACTGACAATGACTTTTCCTTCCATCTAACACTTGCTGTAAATCGTTATTAGGGAAAAGGCAAGGTAACAAAGGTGGAAATTCAGTTCTTATTCCAGATGGAGTGGAAAGTATTTCTTTATTGACACAGAAATACAAATTGGCTGAGTTTTAACAGCTCTATTCATCTCCGGGCTGCTGAGCGTAGAAAGTGTTTGTCTGGAATAGCTGAACTGAACAGGCATTTGACAACACTTTCTAAGTCCCTCTGCTGTGTTTGCTATCACAGCATTGGAGAGGGAAGGGTCAGTTCTGATGTCCTCACTCACTACAAGCCTGTGAATCCTCCTCTCCTAATTTCAGTGATTTTGACTGATGGCATATATATTTTCCAAGTTTCAACAAATCATATTGATTTAAATTTGTGCCTTAGCACTGTATTTAACACTGGCCAGTGTACACAAAACAATTTGTGACATGAAGGATAATCAGAAAACTCCCCTCTCTTTCCTGTACCACAACTGCATCACAATGCAGGTACACATACTATAATGACACACGTGTCATCGTGCACCACTGTTGCTACAGGCACGTTATTGCAGCTGTTGATGTGATTTCTCTTTGGCATCACATCACAGTACCTGAAAGTCCCAAAGCTCAGAAATGCACACCCTATCATGTCTTATTAGTTCAGCAATGCAGAAAACCTGTCTATGCAGTGAACTTGGCAGCAGGTAACTCTTCCTCCATCCCCTTGTTCTGCACCCCACCCACATGTTTCTGGTGATAACAGAGTATTTTATTGTTATTTCAGGTGCAGAAGTTTCAGCTGTCTTGTCTTCCTTCAGACAGGTTAAGAGTGAAATATGTGAGTGAAATACACTAAAGGCACAGTCGAGGTGGTTTTTTTTTAATTTACTGAAGTGTGCATTAGCTGAACTGCTTCTTCCTTCTACAGTGTAGCTGTTCATGTTCTTAAACAGATCAGCAGGTCTCACAAGCATAGCCCTAGAAATTATATAGAAACCTCGACCTTTTAATATGAAGAGCAGTCCTTATTTTGTTGGCTTTTTTTTATTATTATTTTTATAGAACACAGGTTCTTCTTGTTATTTGCAGTAGTATAATAAAAAAATCTTCTGATAACACTGCATCATTTCTGTCTCCTATATTTAAAACACTAACATGATGCACTATCATTTAAACATACAGACACAAAACCATGTCATTACTCCTCTCCCTGACCCACAATACACAGTGAAACTCAGAAACAATTAAATTAAAGGATTTAGACAAATCTGTGGTTTCAAGGGCAGCCTAAAAATATTACAAGATAGCCTGGAAGCACGATGTTCTTTACACCCTGATGTCAGCCTCCTGTCAAAGTAGTTTTAGTCTGACTATGAAAGAATGTGATCTTGACCGAAACAACAATGAAGAGAAGCACTCAGTCAGAATTGCTCAGATGTAATTCCTGCACTAACACATTCCTCATCGTAAACAGATTCTCAGATGACATTGGAGCAGTTAATTTTCTTCCTTGGAATTTCAAGTGCTTTGCTAATGTAACAGTAACAACTTTACAATAGCAAATGGAAATAACACAGCCACACGCAACAGGTGAACAAACAGGTACTGGGAAGAAAACAGCTCTTAAATGGACTAAAAGACTTTGAGAAAAAAGAGACATGAGCAAAATGCCTAGGGGGCAGGAATCGCAGGTGCTTATCTCAGAATTTATACCAATCTCTTCTTAGTTTATGATAAGCTGGATAAACTCTTTACCTTCTACCCCTACTTCAGAGATGCAGATGATAGTTACTAGCAGCACAAGAGACTCTGAGTCCATCAATACAGAAATCATTCAGAGGAAAAAGCTAAAGAACATGACTTCTTATATTCAAGAAAACATGTGACATTGCCAATTCAACTCTTAAAACAGCAATATCATTAACGGCCACCTCTAGTGGGTTTTGCAAGGCAAGGTTTTGGTAGTCTGTGTGTGAGTGGGGGGGTGGTTACACGGTTGGATTCTGTGAGAAGCTGCCAGAAGCTTCCCCCATGTCCAAGGGAACCAATGCCAGCGGGCTCCAAGTTGGACCCACCGCTGGCCAAGGCTGAGCCCATCAGTGACAGCGGTAGCACCTCTGGGACAACATATTTAAGAAGAGGGGATAAAACCTGTGCAATAGCCCTGCAGGCACCCAGGTCAATGGAGAAAGAGGTGGAGGAGGTGCTCCAGAGCAGACATTCCCCTGCAGCCCATGGTCAAAGCCCAAGGTGCGGCACCTGTACCCTTGCAGCCCATGGAGGTCCATGGAAGAGCAGATTTCCACCTGCAGCCCATGTTCAGAGCCCAAGGTGAGGCACCTGTACCCTTGCAGCCCATGGAGGTCCATGGAAGAGCAGATTTCCCCCTGCAGCCTACAGTGCAACTGGATGCCTAAAGGCAGCTGTGGCCTCATGGAAAGCCAGCCATGGAGCAGGCTCCTGGCAGGACCTGTGATCCCATGGATAGAGAAGCCCACAACAGAGGAGGATTGCTGTCAGGACTTGTGACCCTGCAGGGGACGCATACTGGAGAAGTCTGTTCCTCAGGACTGCATCCCATGGGAAGGACCCACAGGGTTTTTTTCTCACAGGTCAAAACAAACAAACAAACAAACAAAACCTCACAATTTTGCAGATTTTAAAGATTGGTACACCTGCATCTATTCTATTAAAAACTAGGAGTAGTTTCCAGGGTCTGAAGTTCCTTAGGGAAAACCTAGACACCTATATTCCATTTTTCAGTGGTCCGTGCCTGAATATAACTATATACTGCAACTGCCAGAGATTCACATGGTGGTGTTGCATCAGAGCAACCCTGTGAAACAATCATCCTCTGCTCCTCAGCTACATAAACAACACCTTCTCAGAGAAAAGTTTACTTCTTCATTTGGGCATACTGGGCATTTGAAATTGCCCATATGATAAGAGGGTGGTGACTGTGAAGCACTTGAGAAGCAGTTTATCACTGTAGCTTTTCTTTGTTAACTGGCCAAAGTGTGCACCATCTCATGGTTCCCTATGGATACACACAAATGACACGCTGCAAATGTGGAGTATCATTGACCATAGCTGAATGCTACTGTATGAGGCTGGATTGAAAAGAAAGCCACGCTAAGCCGCATCAGAAGTCAAGGGGAAACAGGATGTAACACACAACAAATATGTGCTTCTACATGCAAATATACTTGGTAGTTTAAGCTCAAATTAATGACCTTTAGAACAGCCTCAAAGTAACATGCCACAGAGGTGCATTATTGTAAGGAATTGCAGTACAGCCACCAGAAAAGCTGATTCTGCAGTGGAAAAGGCAGTGCCACAACAGGAATATCAGACCTAGCATGCAACTCGAGGCACGGTGCAGAGGTATCTGCTACCAGTGCAGCTGCCTTAGCTGGGCTCAGCAACAATAACATAAGCGCAGTAATGTGGTTGCAGCACGCTGAGGACCTGTGCTGGTACTTCTGCACATCACAGTCACTATTTCTGCCTCCTGACTGACATACAGGTATTTTTCAAGGCTTCTTGCAAGGCTTTTGTTCCACTGACACACCAACACTGCAACTGACTGTGGCAAAATCCCAAGTTTTTCCTATTTACTGACTTGAATCTGATTTTACTGGCACACTGGTTGCTGAAAAAAACCCCCACAAAACAGAGAACTGTTTTATTCTTGTAATTAATACTGTGTAACCTTCATGTTAAGGCCCTTTATCCTTCAGATACTGTACCATGCCATTACAAAGTGGATAATAATTGTCCAGCAGGACTAGCAAGACTGCATCAGAATTCACAGTAACAATTTACAGGACCATTGATTGCCTAAATATTTGATCAGTCTGTATCATTCATCTCTTGCAGTATTTATTTTAGATTTAAGTAGTTTTCCTATGCTCATTATCTCAGCAAATCATACTGGGAGTTGTAGTTCTTCAAGTAAGTTTCTACAGCATAGAGTAAAAAAGTAGCTCTTCAGTCTATAACCAGAAAGAGAAAGTAGAAATTATCTTCTATTTCTCATTGTAAGGTGATGCTTTTGCTAATCAGACTACCAGAATCAATGCACCATAAAAGATGATTTGGCACAGGGAATATACAGCGCGGATAAGCTTAATTACTTTTCAAAGGGGAAGGAAACTGCTCTGTGAAACAGCAGACAGGTCTCCTATTGGCCTGACATGAGCAGACAGAGCTGACTGCTGCTATACCGTAGCACAGACATGGTTGTGCTTTATAAAACTTCTGCCACACACTGGCACATTACCCGCCGTAACTGTTCTAGAACACACGTCATTTGCACAGAAGTCTTGTTACTCCATGCTGCTAGAACTGAGCTCTAGTGGGGTTCCACAGAGCTCCATCTCAGGCCCAGTTCTTGAAGGAATACTAAGGTTGCCAACAATGCTAAATTGGGAGGAGCTGTGGACTTCCTTAGAGGCAGAAAGGCCCTGCAGAGAGACCTTGAGAAATCAGAGAGATGGAGAATCAAATATGAAGTTTAACAAGGGCAAGTGCCGGATTCTGCACGTGGGACGGGGCAACCCTGGGTGTGTGTACAGAGTGGGGAACGAGCGGCTGGAGAACAGCTGCGGAAAGAGACCGGGGGGGCCTGGTCGATGGCAAGATGAATGTCAGTCAGCAGTGCCTTTTGGCAGTCAGGAGGGCCAACCCTGGTGTCCTGGGGCGGGGCATCAGTCAAAGCATTGCCAGCTGGGTGAGGGAGGGGATTGTCCCGCTCTGCGCTGGTGCAGCCTCACCTGGGATGTTGTGTGCAGTTTTGGTCACCACAATACGAAAAGGATATTAAGGCATCAGCGGGTATCCAAAGGAGGGCAACGAGGATGGTGAAGGGCCTTGAAGGGGAATGTGTGAGGACACTGAGGTCACTTGGTCCGTTCAGCCGAAGAAGAGGAGACTGAGGGGAGACCTCACTGCAGTCGCAACTTTTTCATGAGAGGAAGTGGGGGAGCAAGGACCGACCTCTTCACTCTCGTGATGAGTGGCAGGACTAGAGGACATGGCATGAAGCTGAGTCAGGCAGGGTTCAGGGTGGATATCAGGAAAAGGCTTTCCATCCAGAGGGTGGTCGGGTGCTGGAACAGGCTCCCCAGGAAAGTTGTCACAGCACCAAGTCTGACAGAGTTCAAAAAGTATTCGGACAGCACTTTCAGGCACATGGTGAGACTCTTGGGATGTCCTGCACAGGGACAGGAGTTTGACTCAATGATCCTATCGGTCCCATCAAACTCAAAATGTTCTATGATGCGGTGATCCAGTGGAAGAGTAGGATCAGTGTGAGCCCTCTAAAACTGACACTACAGATTTACAAGGAAACACTCTTTCAGTCAAGACTGTTATTCCCATCCAGAGGCATCTTAATCAGCACGAAGCCCTGCTGCAATCAATTACCAGGCAATTCCTGCCTCTGTGTGAGCCTTTGGGCCAAGCGTGTCACAGTTTGACTCAGAGGGACACCTTCACTCGCCTCCTTCTCCAAAAAGAAGAATGTGGTATTTCAGCACAACACATGTTGAGTCACAGCTCAAGGAGAAGATCCTTGGAAATATGAGCCCCATGGCAAGTAGCGTGGTGCAGGATTTTCCCTTTTGTGTCCTAAGGCAGCCTAACTCACAGAGGAGCAGAGACAGGCCATGTTTTCATAGAAATTAGAGTTACGGGAGCCTAGATAGCTCTTCATTTAACTGAGAAGATTGCATTCTGTTTTTTGAGCCAAAAGGAAGTGAAAAACCTACTGATTGATAGGAATGCATCATTTTACTGAGGGTAGGATAAGGGCACCCTTTTAATGAATTGTGGTTAATTAATTGATGGATAAAGAGAATTTGCAAGACCTACCTAGTTTGTGTCCAAGATGGAGACCTGTGTGATGCAAATTTGCAGGACCACTGGGGAAGACAGGGCATATTTAAGAGAAAAAAACATCATAAACACAACATTATCTTTCAAAGCGCAAGGTACAGTAGACATGCAATCTCCAAGATGGGTATGCAAATAAATATAAAACCCTTCAAGTATTTCTAGGTGTACTCAGAACTTTTTTTTCCCCTGAAGTTAATATCATGACTTCTTTAGTTCACATTAAGTATTGGTTGCACTGATTTTGCAAAAAAGTATTCTTCAAAACACGTCTCAGGAGTATACTAGACTATATTACTTTCATTGAATAGGAAGTTAGTGGCATGAAATCCTTCATCAATAATCTTAGTGTAGTCCTGTTCTATTCCAATGCAATTTATGCTGCTCAAAAGCTTTTGAGGCACTTTCTCCTTGAATAATGATGCCACTTCTTTTCCCTTGCTCTTTATGGCTTGCACACCATTTCAGATTTGATAAATCAAGCCCTAAAACTTTTGATTATTCCAGTTGTTTCAAGACTCCTTTTCACATAGTATTTTCCTGTCTTATGTTTTCATTCTCTTTTCCTTTCTTATGTCACTGTACTTCATAAATGCACTTTGTTTTACAGAGTTTTACTAGTCTAGTTTTTATTCTGTCTCTTTATTGCTATCTTCTACTTCTTTTATTCCTTTAGTTTTCCTTTTATCTACTTTCATGTCTCTGTATAGTTACAGTGTGCTGAAGTACACAGTAGAAGTGAAGCTGCCATGCATTCTAAGGAGGATGTCTGAATTTAGAAGGGGAAGGAATCAGCACTAATCTGGGTACAGTCTCCTCTTTTTGCTGTAGTAAAAAGCACAGTTACTCAGTTGTGCTTTCAGTTTAATTGCATTGAGTATTATTTCATTAGCCTTTCCTTTTACTGATCATTACAAGGTTTGTAAACTCTTTCGTTGGA
The DNA here is from genome assembly GCA_013396735.1 of Grallaria varia. Lineage (NCBI taxonomy): Eukaryota > Metazoa > Chordata > Aves > Passeriformes > Formicariidae > Grallaria > Grallaria varia. The sequence goes on from VWZG01008543.1 coordinate 1,101,123, forward strand.
TGTACCCAACACAACGATGGCCACGGATCACATACAATGTAAATACATTGTAAGCTGCTATTTGAGTACACTGGAGTGACACACACAGAGATAACATGAAGAGAACTAAATAGTAAATAACACTATGACTTCTGGGACATTTACATTAAATATAAAACACATTTGAAAAACGCATAACCTGTTGTGGCTCAACCTCCCTGTCGCTTTATCCTCACATTTTCACATGCTCCTTCCCCTTCATTTCAACACTTACGTTGAAAATACAAATTCATGGAAATACTCTTTACCAACTAACCATCTGGAATTGAAAGTGCACAATTCCAGATGTTAATGAAATTTCTTCTTGCACAACAAAAGAAGGTGATGGAGCAGTGGATTCAGAGCAACACTGCCTGCACGAGATATTGACACAGTATGTATCTGCTAGGCCTGTGCTAGTGCTGAATTTCCTCTTTAGACCTTTAGATACCAGTCCTTAAAAAACTTGTTTCCTAAAACCATGTAATTTCCAGAATTTGCAAAAGTTGACACTTCCCTAATTGGCAACGAGAATAGGAGGAAATCATTGTGTGGCAGGTATTTTAATGAACTTTTTCTCACTCCCATTTTTCTTGCTTCTGTTTTGTTTTTATTTCTGTCCCTCCTTCCCCCTCCAAACAGATTCCTATTCTAAACTGTCTATTTTTGCACATACAAAACTTGTATACATGGAACTGATCTCCCATGAGTAGGAAGACTGAGCAGCCAATAACCGTGTCCGGCTGTGATTTCATATATATATAAAAAGCAGCAGGGTTTGTTCTGGTTTTCTTTTAATAACACCATCTCAGAGGTACAATTTTACAATCCATATTTAGTCTACCAAATGATGACAAAAAAACCTGGTTTACTAATCAGTTTATATAACCATTTGCTTTTTTTTTTTTTTTTTTGACTGGGGGTTCTCAACTATTACCTGCTTTTCTAATGATAATTACTTTGTTAACGTTATGAATCCATAGTTCCATTAGAATGCAAAATAACTGTGGGAGGTAAAGTCCCATTTCTCTCTTACATTTAATATCTTTACCGTCTTTTCAGTTACTCTCAGAATGTTATGAAAATTGACAAGTTTTCTATTTCTGATGATACTTATTCTAGTAATCTAATTACTTCTCTTGTTCTGTGATTTTTATGCAATTATATTATGCCATGAAAACAGCATGTTCTGTCAAATTGTTCTTTTTGTTTCTTCATGAATTGTTAGTACATTAAAAACAAGAGAAAAAGCATTCTCTTTAAGAAAGCCATAAATAACTCCTAGCATCTTGTTATAAATATATATTTCTAAAACTCTTATTAGTAAATGAGACCTTCAATTTACTGGAAGATATTGAGTGGATGAAAATAAAATCTTGCATCACAACATACTATCTCTGAAATGTGCTGTACCAATCATATCAGATTGTTCTCACTGCCTCAATCAGGCACAATTTAATCAGAAATAAATTAGACTTCCTCTATTAGAGTAAAAATACACACTTGATTCTTATTCATACTCTTAACATATTTGCTAGTATCCGCAATTGTAGAAGGATTAAGGAGCTCAGCAGGCCTTCTGGCAAAGTGATGCATTTTCAGCTGATCCTCTGGTCTGTTTTCCTAAGTGCACAACATACAAGACGTTCTGTGTGATAATGGATGCCTTTTCGGCTGACTGTATTAAAAGACAAGCAGATAATATCTCTTTCACTCTAACTATGTCTGTGGCTATATATCAGTTCTTTGTTTTAGCCACCCATAGCTAAAAAGAGAACCATTTAACCATTTTCTTGGATGAACTCCATCTTTAGCCTACATAAGAATAGAAGATTTCCTAAATTTAAAAAAATATATAAATAAACAGTTTGACAAGAGAATAGTCTCTCTACCAAAATTTCAGGGGGTGCTTTGTGGGTACCTTTCAAAATAAAACTGAATAAACTACTAGGAAACTATACACAAAAAAACAAAAATCTTGAACCAGAAAGGAGGTAACCTTCTGAAAAAAAAAGAGATTTGTTGTCTTTTATCCGCATATCAAAATGTTACATTTTTCTGGGCTCACCAAACGTATTTGAGTCACCGCCCCTGGAGGTGTTCAAGAAATGACTGGATGTGGCACTCAGTGCTGTGGTCTAGTTGACAAACTGGTGAGGGGTCAAAGGTTGGACTCAACGATCTTGGAGGTCTTTTTCGACCTAAATTCTGCAGTAATGGTCTGTGCTTTATCCTTTGTCTATCCTCAGCTAATGCCCCATTTGGCCTAAGATCATCAAAGAAAACTACTCGATACTTCAAGAGCCTTAGGCGCAGGGAAAAGCTGTTGCGTAAGACATCACCAAACTAACAGTACAATCCATGAAAATAACGTGGGCCTGAGAATCAATACTTAGTCATTCTCCCCGATGAAACACGGAGCTGCCTCAGGTGACACCGAATATGGTCACAACAATCTGCATCAGGCAATGGCATGGGCTATTAAAGTATCTATCAAAAAATGCAGGAATGAGGAGCATCCCCAGATGTGATTAAAGAAAACACTGGAATCATCGAACGCTGAATGAACTGCTGTCCTCTAAAATCCTTTTGTGATGAGACAGCCGTGATTCATTCCATGTCAGCAAAAACTATCAAATCAATGACACACTTGGGCACCGAGCATTCATGCTTCACGTTGCCAAATGAAAGAAGATGAAAAGGTCCATCTTGATCCATTCAACTCTTTCCCTAATGGTTTATAAGTATTATGTATCAGGCAGATGGGAGAATTGAAACAGAGGTGATATTTGATGCATATGTTAGCATCTCCTCATTCTCTTGTATGAAATGCTCCACAAGGTGGGAAGAGAAAGAATGGATTCATTTTCCTTAAATTTCGTTTCCATGCGAGAAATCTCTTCCATACAAGTACTCTAATGATGCTTATTTGATTGGGAAGACCATGATGGTTGGAATGAAGATGGTCACAGTAACTTTCAAAGCTTCCCTTCAGAAAGTGATTTGGATGCTTGGACCTCAGCTCAAAAACTTTTCCTACCTCTGGTCCAATGTCCAGGGATGCATAAGAGCCCCATGACGCAAAATCTATGGAAAACTTGCTGCTGTTGACTCCCACGAGTCGTATAACTGGACTATTTTACTTCACTGAGAATTACAAAGTATGGACATGTATTTTATGTATTTATAAAAATCCCAACTCCTGTTTTTTTCTATTAACAACTGTTAAAAGGAAGAAATGCAAGAGTAAATGAGAGTAAATGCAAAAAAGGGTAAATGCACTCATCATTTTCCCCTTAGCCTTTATAAAAATTAGGATAGCTACTGTAGATTGGTTTCTATAATAATGAAAGGCATGTGCTCTTTTATACTGCTTCATTTTGCACAGATTAGGAGAGCTCACCAGCTAAGCTGTTTATCAATTATGATTTCATCTGGCTACCATTTAATGGCTGATTTCTCTGAGGCAATGAGAAGGCAATCTTACACAAATGCTTTGTACCTCAGATGCTCTCTCACACAGAGCCTTGATCTCTTTCAACACACCTATCAATCAATATATCTGTATTTCCTTACAGAAGGTAAGAAGCGAGGGCAGTGGCATTTTACATGCATGGCATTAAGTACACCCTTAATATCTTGTTTAGATGAAGTGCAACTGTTCTTTAGAAAGGGGAGCAAAGGTGTAGATCCCATCTTTGTCGCTGCAGGCAGGCAGAGCTGAGGTGACTGCTGTACCCTCCGAGGACTGTGCCTGATCATTGACTACAGGGGGCTAGCAACCTTTTATTCTTGGAGATTACAGACAAGGAGACTGTTGGGGGGTCGGGGGGAAGTAGCAGCAATGCTTTTAACTTGTTCTTGAGCAACACAGTTTTCCAGATTTTCTTAGTGATGCCAGCTATCCTAAAATTCTGCTTCAAAGATTTGAGGCATACATTTTACAAGTAGTTTAAAGAGGCACCAACGTAGCTGCACTGGGCAGGGCACGTCTCCAGGATGGAGGACCACCACCTCCCTAAGATCATGCTCTATGGTGAACTTGCCACCGGCTGCCGCAAGAGAGGAGCCCCGAAGAGGAGATACAAGGACTCCCTGAAACAATAGCTCAGCCTTGGCCATATTGACTACCATCAATGGTCCACTCTGGCCNAAGAGGCACCAATATCATGCCAGTCCTACCCATGCTGAGATTCTGGGGAGTTTTTGAGAAGTAGATAAAAGGGTTAAGATATTTGCAGGGCTGTCTTTGAAAGAGGGGAGCTCCTTTCGCATTTGCAATTAATAATGGGCTATCTGTGCGTTTATTAAGAAGATAGAATACCTGGATCCATATATAATCCAACTGGCTTTTTCTTTTCTGTGAAACTGCAAGTGTATGTAAGACTTGGATACCCAGATGTTAAAAGCACACCTAATTTCTGCAGAAAGGATGAATGAGGGTGCAGAGTACAAAAATAATGGAGGGACAAATATAAAATATTCCTATTTTATCTGTATTTAGAAGCAAAAAAAATCATTATTACAATAGCTGCTAAGTTTTAAAATCATGATGAGTCATGCAGGCTTTATTAATGCAAAACATAAAATTTTTTAAATTCCTTACAGGAAATTAAGTCATTGTACCTGAGTGCTTTAGGGATCAGTATTTTCAACTGAGGTACATTGGGGCCATTCACTGCACGGAAAGAACGAAGCTTTGAAAAAGCCTATGGAATAGACTTCATTTTTAATCTCAGCCAGCTGGAAAGCAGATGTTTATGTTTTGACAGCTATTTAATGGCAGAGGACAAAGTCCAAGCCAGCTGTGCTAGTCTTTCTAAGCACATCATGCAAACATTTACTCATATGGATGATGTCTTGCTGTCACTGTGAGAACATGGAAATGGGCACATAAACTTGAAATATTAACATTCTAGAAAAACCCCTACCCAAGGATGATGACTGAGTCACACAATGCTTCACAGCCTTAGGGCAGGAGCCTTATCTCATTGTTGTGTGCCTACTTTAAGTGCCTGTTAATCTTGAAAGTGACAACAGTAACCACATTTATGGAAAAATAACTTAATAAAGGAGGAACAAACTATAAACAACATTCAGTGTAGCTAAGTAATATTGCAACAGCAAATATGAGTTGTAAACTTTTCAAGTGTCCTTTGTGAGTTATATTTACTTTCTTGTATCTACTTTAGTAAGCTTTAGTAACAAATCCTAAGCAAATGCATGTAATAAGAAAGGAAAAAGTCCATTTAATTATGAAGCTTTTCTTAACTTAAAATATTAATGAATATAAAAATATTATCCTGTTTATATGTCTTTGTGGAAAAATACAACAATGACTCATTCACTAGACAAGCAAAGCTTTTTCATCCATACACTATTGGTACAAAAGGTGAATAAGTGTTCCATGAGGGGAAATAGGTAAGAGGATAAAGTTTCTTTTGACACTTTTAAAAAAAAGTTCAGAGAAAAAAAAAAAAAGCATGAGCTTCATTATATTCTGTCCTTATTTGAGCTGCCAGTTTAGGAAAATTTAGAATTCAAGAATTGTAATAGAAAATGGGTCAGTATTTTATAAACTAAGGACTAGGGTATAAACATGTAATCCTATTGATTTTGGTGGATCCAGGTTACCTTGGTACTAACTGATGAGCCTAAGCAAAGAATTAATTTAAAATTAGAATTGAATCACAAGTATTTGAAGTACCTACAGGATCATTTGAGGTTCTTCTTTTTCTATAAACACCAACTCTCCATTTTTGTGTAATGCATTCAAAATGTTGACATTATTTAAGCTATTAAAATGAATACACCATAAAATAAATGAACAATATATTTTTTAAAAATATAAAATTACTTTAAAGTAATATCTACCATGACTTGTATAGCTCACTTAGTAACTGTTGTAACCAATCACAGAGGCTTTAAAATGGCAATGAAATATAACCCAGTAAGGCTTTTCACATTCAAATAACTGTTGTCTGTGGCAACAGAGAAAAATACTGTGATTAAACAGTTTATGAGCTCAGGAAGAGACTGGAAGTGAGTCTTGCAGTGGGACGTAAAACTTAAGCAATACCCTGAATTCTCAGTTTCAATCCACCTCCAAATTTGACACAGTTTGTTATCTATGAGTCTTGGAGAGGTGAAAGAATAAACCACTGTGAGATAGCCTTTTTTTTTTTTTTATGAATGGCTGATAGAATGGAAAAAGCAGTAAAGGAAACAAATTCTGAATGCTACTAATGTGTATCAGACTGCAAAAGAACAATAATATGGATATTCAGAATGTAGCCTAAGGCAAAATCCTAATGAAGTTGCCATTATACCATATTTAAAGGTCATCAAATATTATGGTCAATCAGTTTAAGAATATTGTAAAGTTGAGTTAAAAATACAGGTAAGCCTCCCTAAAACACTTAGGAAATAAACCCTTTCTGTGATTAACACTTCTGGAGAAAGAAACCCTTGTTACTTGCAGCTTTTACTTATGGAGTTTAACAAGGTCACAATCTACTTACAGCAGCAGCTGGTATGGCATTTCTCCTTTTAACAGTTTCTGTTTTAATTATCTTTGTTATCAGAGATGGTACTTTTCCTTGTGGCAGCACAGAAAACAACATACAGTGGAAAAAACCGAACCACAAAAAGAACAAAAAAGAAAAATACTGAAAAGGACCCATAGATAAGAATGAACTGAGTAGGCCTATCAGAAGTTTAATTTTTTTTTTTTGTAATAGAAACTATTGGGTATTGTTTTATGTATATGGCAGTCTAGCATCTCCAACAGCCCGTGTTACTCCTCAAGCCAAAACCAAGACCATAATCTTCTTTAGTGACTTGATTCATTTGAAAGAGCAGTAGCAGAAGCAATGCCTCCAGGTTGTGCTGACACTTACTAGGTGAACCAAATATTACTTTTTCAATGAGAATTTGCACACTTTTCAATGACAGATACTGCTGAAGTCCTCCACAATGACATAGCAAACATAACTAAGCATGAACTCCATCCCTTCCTGCTTCTGGCTGTCCTGTGTATCTAAATCTCAATTCCTTTATCTTATTCAAAGTACTCTTAAAATTCTAATCTGGAAAATTTCTTAGCATAAGAAGGGAATTTGTCACTACAAGGAGAAAACACACAACACGTGTTAAGTTTACCAAACTGTCACCTCCTATGGATTAACTTTCTGGAGAAGCCATAAATGAATGCCATAAACAGCAGCTGAAAATACCAGGTGGTGACCCTCGATATCCTGGAAGTCACCAAAGTTTAATCAGTTCCTGACCATGGACACATTATGCCATCTCATACTCATCCACGAAATACTGGGGAGGGTGAGAATTGACCCATTTCCTTTACACTCTGCATCACTGTACACGTGGCTAAGAGGGAGGATGGAAGAGCTCCTTAGCATACATACAGCATCCATATATGTATCTATATATTTAATTTTATCAAAGGGCAACACTGCAGCATTGATATGTGATGAAAGTTTCAGAGCAACAAGTAATTCCAGATTACCGCCCTGACAATCTAAACTGCAGGAACTGGCCTGAGGCTGGCAATTGCTGCTACCACAGTTCGCCCTGAATGAGCCATCATTTGACCCTAAAGCACCTGTCCAGCCAAAATATATCACAGAATGGATGACAACAGCTATTTCAGCAGTATTTGCAGAGACAAGAACACATCAAGAGTCAATAGTGAAAGTAATAAAAAAGGATAAACTTTCCATTACAAATAAAACCCAAGGAAACCTTTCTGATTCTGTTTGTACAAGAAATTGTGTATAATGCCAAGGCTTAGAAGCAGAGGGGGAAAAATAAACTCCACACATTATAACTGGTCAAAGTAAAAAAAGGATGTCACTATAACCCCCAGAAAGCCTTCAGGAAAATAAGCACATCTTTGTGTAAGTCATTTTTGCCACTGTGTTTACAGTTTCTTTGAGTATGTCTTATCTAAAGTTATTACCCATCTCAAAAGCATAAGTGAAGAAAAAAAAACAACAAAAAAACCTCAAACCCAAACCTAGGAAACAAACTACTAAAGATTTCTTTCAAAAGCACATTTGAAATTATATAATAAGCATTACTCCTCTCCTCCTGTCTTTTATCATTACTTAATGATGCATTGTTGGAATAGAGTGCTCAGTGCAGAGCTTCATACAAAAGCCTTTGAATCTAGTGATGGCCTGACAATTTGAAAATTCTAGAATGAAAAAGTACCATAGAGCTAGGTTTTTAAGTTATGATTTGGTATATCAGGGATCACAACGTTAAGTACTTGTGAGGAATGTTATTTTATTTATGTGAGCAATGTTTAAATTGTACTGGCTATAGAGGAAACAAAAAGATGTCTCCACATTATGATTTAAAGCAATGCTTAGATTGCTGTATTTTTTAGTGTAACTCTCATTACGTGTTACTTGTCACACAACACAGCCGTCTGAGTCCTTCTAGCTCTGTGATGCTGCTGCATTCTATGATATCATTTAACAAGAGTGGGGTGAGAGATCTGTCCAACAGGTCCAAATTCACCTACCTACGGCTGCTGCCACGGGCAAAGGAATCCCAGTTGCAGGGATGCCGCAGGGAATGGTCCTCTGACATGAGCCAGCAGTGTGCCCAGGTGGCCAAGAAGGCCAATGGGATCCTGTCCTGTATCAAAAATAGCGTGGCCAGCAGGAGCAGGGCAGTGATCCTTCCCCTGGACTCTGCGTTGGTGAGGTCACACCTGGAGTGTTGTGTTCAGTTCTGGGCCCCTCAGTTCAGGAAGGATATTGAGGGGCTGGAGCGGGGCCAGAGAAGAGCAACAAGGCTGGGGAAGGGACTGGAGCACAAGTCCTGTGGGGAGAGGCTGAGGGAGCTGGGGGTGTTTAGTCTGGAGAAGAGGAGGCGCAGAGGTGACCTCCTCACTCTCTATAACTACCTGAAGGGAGGTTATAGCCAGGTGGGGCTTGGTCTCTTCTCCCAGGCACTCAGCAATAGGACAAGGGGGCACGGGCTTCAGCTCTGCCAGGGGAAATTTAAGTTGGAGATTAGAAAAAAATTCTTTCCCAGAGAGTAATCAGGCATTGGAATGGCCTGCCCAGAGAGGTGGTGGATTCACCGTCCCTGGAGGTTTTTAAACTGAGATTGGCCGTGGCACTGAGTGCCATGATCTAGTAAACTGACTGGAGTTGGACCAAGGGTTGGACTTGATGATCTCAGAGGTCTTTTCCAACCCAATCGATTCTATGATTCTATGATCAATTGCTGCTACCCACCTGCTTTTTTTACACCTGTCCTCATTACAATTGTTAATGACTCTGACTTATATCTGCTCTGCAATCTGAAGGCAGGCCTGGGCTGGCACTGCAATCCAGGTTTGTTTAACCCTCAACATAAATGGCCCCAAGCACGAAGCTTTGAATGAATCCCGGAGAGTAAAGGAAGTAGTGACTTGTTCCACACATTCCTAAAACCCTAAATATATTTACTCAAAGCAGAACACCAGATCAAAGAATTTTGTATCTGCATATACAATTTTCATGTAACGTAAACAAGAAAACACCCTAAACCACAGCCTTTCCACCTTTTACCCTGTTTGGTTTTTGGGGAAGATACCACAAAGAATAATCCCCAATTATAAAATACACAACTTCAGCATTCTATTATTGCTTGTTTCCATCAAACAGCAGTTTAACCTATAAGTAGCTTTCTTGCATGTGACCTGAAAATTTCTTTTCACCTTGGGAAAATATCTGCTTATAGCCAAATCTACAGTGTTTTTGGAAAAGGGAACACTGGTTCAATATCTGTATAAAGAAAAAAGAAAAATCCCTGTAATGCATGCAGCTGTGACCTTTAACATATGCTTCAAAATCACAGGAAGCATTTCAATTAGTAACTTTATCAAACTGCTGCATTAAAATTGCTACAAATTATTTACTCAATTTCATTAACAAAAGAGAATTTCTGCAACACAGCCAAAATACCTCTGAGAAAAAGACAGCATGCTGTGTCTGGTCATGGGGCATTTGAGCCCATTTAACACAGAAGGGGAAAACAGTAGAAAGCAAATGAAAAGTGCCATGATTGAGCTTGGAAATCTCACTGACGAAAAGTGATCACATTTCAAAAAGGCTGTGATAAAGAAACCGTCATTAAGCAATTCCTCTGTGGCACCAGGACACATTAGGAGGCAGGAGCCTTGAATTGGAATTCTGAGAAAGAACTTGAAACACAGAGTAAATTTTTTTTTTACTCTGTTATTTACAGATTTATTGTGGGTTTTTGGTGTTTTTTTTTTCTTTTTTTCTTTTTTCCTACAGCTACTTCTCAACTAACTCTGAAAGAACCCACACTATCATCAAGCACCACTGAGGTCACTCCATGCATCTGATTCCCCTCTCAGCTGATTCATAGGAGTGTTGCAGGACACACACTGGAAGCTCCCACGAACAATCCATTCATTTCTAAGACAGATGGATGTCACCAAATGCTCTTGCACTCTGGATGCCAGAAAGAGCTAACTAGGTTTTATGGTAATAGCATGACTTCCAGAACAGTGGTTCTTCACTTTAAATATTGAGTCTTAGGAAAAGATAGGTATTGTTCAGAGTAAGTCAGCAAGTGGAAACAGTGGCAATAATTTTATAAGTGATGTTGCTCAGGGAAAGGCTGTGATGGAAACTCATAAATTCACAAGGAAAAAAAAAAGCTTACTTGTAAAGGCTCATATCTGGAATAAAGAATTTATCTTTTCTGACTCTAGCCACAGAAACTCTGAAAGAACCTTCACAGGGAAGCAAACCAATATTCTTACATTTGCTGCAGGTTATCCCATATACTTACACGTTTACCACTTGAATAAAGCAAAGCGCGGTCTCAAAGGGAAATAACAATTACTACTTGCTCCGGTTATTATACACCACCTAAAACCAGATCTTTAATTTAGAGTCACTGTACACTAACGAAGACGAAGACACCTTGGCCTCGAAGGTGTAATGAGTATAAAAGGCAAAGCAGACACAGAAGGGAACATTTAAATCCTCAAAACAATAGGCATCATAGAGAAGCTGCAAAGGGGTTGGTGGCCGTGTGTGCAAAAGTGCTTATTTGATGAAACAGAAACCACACACTGTCTCCCTAGACATCCAGGCAGGTAAGGGTTCCTAAATGTCTGTTTAATCACCACCCCAATGCTGAAAACACACAAAGGCTTATGAAAAACCCTGAAAATGTTCTCTGGATCACAATTTTCTGAGGGACAGATGCAAGAGGACTTGTTACTGAAAACAGAAAAGTATACTTTTTATTTAAAAAGTGGTCAAAGCCCTCAAAAGCTTTTACCTGATGGTCAAGAATCTTACCTATGAAATTAGAAATACAAATTTGGAGTATTTTAGGCAGAAGATGGCATTGAATATTAAGTCATCTAAGTAGGATTTTTTTTTTTTTTAATGCTTATTTCACATTTGAACCTGGGAAATGTTGCAAAAATATGGCAAAACACTACTCTTGACTTTATTAAACAAAAAATGGGTGAGACATGAATACTTCTTGCAAGGATCTTAAGAGAAAGAAACTGGAAACACAGAAAAGTGTTGCCCTTGATACAGGTAGGGCTTAGCTGCTCTAGCTGAGGTAGCACAGGACATGCACGAAGTAGAAATCTACCTCTCTTGTGACCTTTCCAGTCAAAGAGACGTGCCTCTATCCAATTCCGGACATCCAAAACTCACTGAATGCTGTTTCATGGTATTGTTTAACTCTTCCTTAAATATTTAACTTGCTTAGATGTCTCTCCTCTCTCAGTACCCAAGTATTTTTCAAAATGATAGCCCAATTTATTTACCAAAGTTAATATACAAAAACTTTGATGGAAAGACAAATTAAGATTGCATTTCATTAACTGTAACTCAGTACTTTAAGCATAAAATTATTTCTTCCATAATTACCCATCAACCAGTGTCTTACCGGGAAGTCATTCTGCTACTGATACCTAAAGTACTGCAAAGTGACTTAAGATTAGCTCTTTTCCTGTCCTGTTCTTTTAGATGTTCTTCTGAGCTCCTTTGAAGCCATTTATGTTCCTTCTTCATTCCCTGTTTCTCATCCCAGATATAGCTCTGAAATCCTCACCTTCTTCTATGGAAAGCAGCAGCGTACTGCAATCTCACCTCCTGACGGTACTTGAGGACCTTTCTGACACTCCCTGCTCAGGATCCTGAGTCCTACAGAAACCTTCAGTGAAACTATGCAAAAATGAAGTGAGAAACAAGGAGTACAGGGACTTCCAGATGATGCCAGGAGTGAAATTAAAAAGACATCTTCCCACCATACCATAGGTTAAATAGAGTTTAGAAAGAACTAAACTTTACTGATAAAGTAGTGAGTCAGAAAAGCAAGGGAATGCCAAGAGTCTAATTCCAGGTCTATCATTGGAACTAAACTTCCTTTGGACTAGGTTGTTAGGGTGGGATTTGGTTGTTCTCATGAAGTATCCTATCACTCTCCCTTCCAAAACCACCTGTTATAAAGAATTATAGCACCAGTCTATCATATACACAAGCTAGCCAAGCAGTTCCCTTGCACATTTCGATTTGATGACATGGCTTTTGCTCGACTTGCTTCGAATAAATTCTGCATTTGAAGTTTGCAGCGTGACTGTTTAGGTGAGAAACCAAGAATTCTGCTGCTGATGTACTGTGAGAATGAACTGTAAATGGCACCACGATGCAAAGCCCATTGGTGACCCTTCCATGATGCACCACGTCCACTACCAGGTTAGAGAGGAGCACTCTCACAGCTCAGGAAGGAGACAGGGTCAAGGATCAGAGGTTCTGTAATCTCCTTTAACCATCAGCATCAGAATCTGTGACTCAGAGTTGTATTCAGAGGAAGAAGCTCTGGGGGAGTCTCTTTAAAAAGAGCTAGCAAAACAGAGTAAGCAAAGCACAAAACTAATTAAACTTCATGCAACAAAAAACTAAAGCGTTTTTTGATGCAATTTATTAAGGAGAAAAAGCTGTGAAATTAACAGCAATCAAAAACTAATTAAAGTTGATGCAATAGGAGCAGCCAAAGAATGCCTGATAACATTTATTGAACCAAAGAAACATGGCTGTCAAGTTAAAAGAAATCAACCAAACTCTGTTTTTGAATAGTAACACAAAGATAATTATTCTCTGGATGACACACACAAAATAAGATTCAAGTCATTACCTCAAAAGACAAAAGGACTGACATGCTGTGTTAAACTGCCTGTGAAAAAAAGGGTCTTAATACAGAAACTTTGTAAGCAATTCCTAGGTCTTGCATATAAACAAATATGACTTATAAATCAAAATGAATGCACTACTAATGTTATATCAGTTACTTCTACATTCTAATATTCACCACATATTTAGGAGAATACCTTGTCTAAGAGAGTATTTACACGCCAGACTCCTCGTGTTTTCATCCTATCTTTGAAACCCATTGCCTCACTGCCTCGGGCAAGTAATTACAAACTAGGAGTCCATTTGTTTTAGGATTAGGATGCAAAACTCAATTCCTGATGTCAAGCACCATTTGAAGTATGGCCAAGTGCCAGAAACTCTTTCCTATAGAAAGCCTTGGTGGTAAATAGTGAAGTGGATCTCTCTGCAGTGAGCGTAAGGCACTTCTATTTTCCTTGTGTAGACGCACATCTTTTGTATCCCAGTCTCAGATTCATTAAAAAAACCCAAACAAACAAAAAACCAGAAAAAAAAAAAAAGGTGTTCACAAGGGGTACAATGAAAATTAACATATAAGTACTTTTTTCAATAGATTCTAAAGTAAGTTAAGAGCTTAAGGTTTAACTAAAACTCCGTCTTGTAACTCCTGTAGGAAGGGTCACCGTCAGGGTCNGTCTGCAGTGAGTGTAAGGCACTTCAATTTTCCCTGTGTAGTTGCACATCTTTTGTATCACTCTCAGATTCATTAAAAAAACCCAAACAAACAAAAAACCAGAAAAAAAAAAAAAGGTGTTCACAAGGGGTACAATGAAAATTAACATATAAGTACTTTTTTCAATAGATTCTAAAGTAACTAAAACTCCATCTTGTAACTCCGGTAGGAAGGGTCACCGTCAGGGTCCCAGTAATGTCAATCTCATCCAAAAATACTCAATTTCCAGCATCTTTATTCGGCAATTGTCATTTAAAAGCAAATCAAGGGATTTTTCCCAAGGAAATCTCCAACATTATCATCATCCTCATAAACACTATCACAAGTCTTCCATTAATGCAACGATCAAATAAAAGTCTATCGTGCATAACATGATATCACAGCCAAGTGTACTACAGAGCCTAAACAATCATATTTGTTTTGTTATTTTAATCTCACAAAGATAATCTCCTCATCTGAGAAGTTAAGTCTTCCATAATTCATTTTAGTGCTTCTAAGTTTCCACTTCCTCTTCTAACAAAAAACCCCTACGTGTCTGTGGTATATAGTATATCAAAAATCATATCTAAAGCCTGGTATTCAATTCCAAAGACCTGCAATCTGCTATTACTGACATGCCTAAGGTTTCCATGTCACATTAATCCATTTTTCGTAAACCTGGCATTGTTTTAAAGCATAGAATAGTAAGTTGGTCTTTTTTATGGTTCTGATTTTTTTTTTTTAACTGCATTTTCACCCCCAAGGAATTTTTAGGTGTGAGGGAGATCCTCATTACCTGCACAGTCTTTCAGCTCTACTTCTTTTTTTTATAAAAATGCTCAATGTTACATTGTCAAAATACCCATTTTACTTTCAGAGAGAGTCTACATAATTAACATGGATATTTAATGGATCTTTTTCCCCTAGTCTGTTCAGAAACTGCTTAAAATTTCAGAATGAAAGTTTTCTTCTTCATTTTGTCTACTTTATAGCAAGTCAAGACTTTAAACTTCTTTTTCACCTTAGGAAAAAAAACACTGGCTTGCAGTGAGCACTTGTTTATGTTCATTGACTTCGACAGCAGATGAATAAAGTTCCAGCTGAGCTCCAGTAAAGAGAGAATTTTCATGTCTGTGTCTTATAGATTTCTGCAGCCTGGCACAGAACTTCTTTACACCGAGAATCTCAGTGTCAAATTAACTTCTCACATAAGCAGGTTAATGTCACTGAAGAGGCCAGAGCTGTATCTGCTACTCCATGCCATGATTTGATGTGTTACAGACACAGCCTGCCTATTAGACAATGGTTTGGAGTGAGGCTGTTATAATTTAATATCTTGAACAAACAGAAAATCTTTAAAGAAAAGCTCTTCAGCATTTTTTAGTTTTTCAGCAAAGAGCTACGGAAGCATGAACTCTTAAGAATTTAGACCTGCCCTGTTTGTCACAGGAATTAATTTTCCTGTTTTGCAAAAATTCTCAGCTTCTTTCTCCATCCTTCCCTGGTGGGTAAGAAACAAATGGGACTTATCCTCCCAGTTTGGAGCTCTGCATCAACTTTCTAGTGCCTCATTCTCCTTTCTCAGCTGCCTGGTCAGTCTCTGCCTCTGAGTGGAGAAGAAAAGAAAGTGATCTGCCTTTCTTGCAGCAGCAGAATAAATTTGGATCACTTTATTTCATGCTCCTAATATGCCCGAATTTATAGATATTTGACACTCATACTTTTCTTTAAAACAGATTGGAACTGGACAACAGATTCAAACATTAGTGAGGGCGCATTTGGGAGAAGAGAACGTGAGTTAACTGATGGTGCAATCACACATGCTACCATTCACAGGGAATACTGGCTAAAAAACAGGTTTTCTTCCAACATTTCAGATTAAATACATGCTCACAAAATTCCAAAACAAGTCTGAGAAAACCACACTGACAGTGCACCCCTCGCAGGAACATGACTTGAAAATACCTGCTCATTTCCAAACCACCATGGCAGGAAAAACCTTTGAAGATTCTCAGATCATATTGTTGTCAGGACCACATAAATTACACCAATTCAACTTCTATTACCCTCTGTTCCAGGCCTATTAAATCTTTACTAATAGGTCTCCTTCATGTCATGCCTGTACAGTGAGATGCAAGGCCCTTTTTATCATAAGTTAAACCGTGTTACGGGGGGGGGGATGGTTGGGTGACATAATGCTCTCAGACTAGGAGAGTAATTTGCACATTTTAAAATAAGAAATTAATCCTTATCGCCTCTGTAACAACTTGAAGGATGATTCTGATCTACAGTGCCTTGATCAGTTTGACATAAAAAAAATACCCATTCATTGTCAGTAGTTAAAAGAAGAAAGAGGAACTTGCTACAAAATATTACTGCCTGAATCTCTTTCTTCAAAATTGTTACGAAGCACATAAAATGAATAAGGACGTTTTCATATCACTGCCATTTGATCCTTCCCTTTGCTACTCTCTCCCATGTTTGAAAACATAAACATAGATGTAGGCTATTTGACTGTCTGAAGAAAAAGGGGAAGATTCTGTCACCACCTGAAGGAGAAAATCTGTATTAATAGGGGTGTGATTTTTTTTTTTCCCCCAGCAAAATGGGTTTATTACTGACCAGTGTGAAAACCATCCTCTCGGGAAGCTGCAGGGCACTGATAGATCGTATACAGACCCCTTAACTTACTTCATTACAGACTGACAACATCATTGCCAGCAGATTTTGTTAAACACGGATGAACTGCACCTTTTAAAGTCTTCAGCAGCAAGGCTGACATTTTTCTGGACAGTAAATCCTCTCATTTTTGAAAAAAGCAATGATATACACTTTAGGACACATCGATCTGGAGGATGAGTCCAAGCTCATCCAGGCTTAAAAATCTTGGAAATAGCACAAGCTGACCTGAGTTGCATTAGCTTTTCTGAATTCCTCTCTAGGCTCTCAAAAGCAGTGGTTCAAACATAACATGATAGGCAAGTGTTTACAACCGTCGTCAGGAGCCTCTGCATTGTGTGTTGATGGGGCACTGCATCATCCCCTGATGATGAACTCTGGCTCGAGTGGTAGAGACAGACCAGAAGGAAACACGTTTGGAATAAACTTTTCTTACATCACCTTAACTGGAATACAGTCAGACAGAGAATAATGCAAGTAATAAAGCAAGGATGAAGCTGGCAAGAGTGGGTAAAATATGTCTTTCTACTTAGCACATACTCATCTATAAAAGGGTAAAAGTGTGCACCTCCTTGATAACTTCAAAGCTCAAGCCAAGCTGTAATTTGAAAGTCTAACTCACTACAAAAGGGAGCTATTTTACACAAAGCCACAACGTGTTTCATATTATAGTTTTAACTTTCTTGGGAGTTGGGGGTGGAAGAGTTCAGCAAAAGAGCAGGGCATCAAAACAAAGATACATCTTGCTTTTTTACCCTCCTATATTATAGCAGATGTGACCGAGGTCCTAATTTTTAAGGAGCAAGGAAAGAAATGGTTAAAGAACTTGTAAACTCTACCTTTTTTTTGGTCCCTATTGATGCTGTTTGCTTTTTGAAAAAAACAGAAAACAAACAAAAAACAACCAAAAAAACCTCCAAAACACCACCAAGAGAAAGCCTCAGACATCTCTTCTGCTTCTACTAGAAACAAATCTTCCCTCTGCAAGAACTGGATGTTGATCTGACAAGGAATACTTGTGAGGAAAAGCCACGCTTAAGCAGCAGTCTGTGCTCTGTGGTGCCAAGGTTGATGCCTTTCTCCTATTTCCCATGGGACTGAAATTCAGTTTCAGGTCAATTCTTCTACATATGAACCTGATTCTTGAAGTAGACCTTTCCATGGCTCCAACTACCACACCAGTAATGAATGTGTAAGGTGATGAAACCAAGCCCTGTATTAAATTTAGTTTTCCATCTGAAGCTAGTGAATAGAGACAAAACAAAACAAAAAAAAAGGAATCATGCTTTATCAGTAATCTGTGCATGTAGGCTGATATGTACACAAAAAAAAAAATAACAAAACCCCCACATTGACAAAACCATGTTATTCACTGAAAAGAAAAATAAAAATCACTAATTAATTGACATAGTAATGCCTTATTTTCTACTGTTCATTTTAAAACAAAAAATAGTTATGGTGATAGGATGTTGTGCTGGTTTTGGCTGGAATAGAGTTAATTTTCTTCACAGTGACTGGTATGGGGCTGTGTTTTGGATTTGTGCTGAACACAGGGTAGACCACATAGAGATATTTTTGTTATTTCTGAGCAGGGCTGATATAGAGACATGGCCACCTCTGCTTTTTGTTCTGCCACACTGCTGAGGAGACTGGGGGTGCCTGGGAAATTGGGAAGAGACACAGCCAGGACAGGTGACCCCAAGTGACCACAGGGATATTCCAGACCACGTGACATCATGCTCAGTGTATAAAGTGGAGAGGAGAAGGGAGGGGACATTTGGAGTCACCATTACACAGCAGAGGGCCCTGCTCTCCCAAGGATGGCTGAACAGCTGCCTGCCCATGGGAAGCAGCAAATCAATTCCTTGTTTTCCTTCGCTTGTGTGTGCAGCTTTTGCTTCCTCTATCGAACTGTCTTAATCTCTACTAGTTTTCCTACTTTTACCCTCCAGATTCTCTCCCCAACCCCTCTGTTGGGGGAGTGAAGGAGCAGCTGCATGGGGCTTGGCTGCTGGCTGGGGTTAAACCACAACAGATGGAAAGGGAGCATTTTCATTTTAGAACAAGTTTTCATTCCATATATATAAACCTGAACTGAAATAAACATTTCAAAATTATTTTCAAAAATAATATATTTACGTGAGGCAATTTCTCTCCTCTCCTCTAAATCAAATTTGATACTTAATGTTACATTTTGAAAAGAAAGATAATAAAATGGTGATGTTTCCTTCAAAACAGCAAGTCCAGATCTCACTCCAGTTATGATCTGAAGGAGGGGAGTTTTAAAAAAAAGAACTGAAGCGTTCCTTATAATGCACAATATCTTCAGTAAAGAAGCTTGTTAATTACCAATACACAGCTACGCCTGAGAGACAAACAAAAGCAAGATGTCTTGATGGCTAAGGATGCCTCTTACAGAAGTTGTGGGTACAGTAGTCTAGCCCTTTTTTCCAGATACTTTCTATTTTTCACAGTGAAAGATGTTCCTTTTTCAAAGCTTTTCCAGGAAGTTAATTTAGGGTGAAAGATCAGGCATGTGTCATTCACATAAAACCTCGATACTTCGTTTATAACATAATTTTTTGTTATGACTGGTGAGCAATCACTTTACCCGAAAAACACTCAGGAAGGATCCTTGGCAGTAGAAGGAACAGGAACCCACGAGGTTTCTCAATAGCTTTACTAAGAACTAGTGAATAGGGGCTGACATGGGTATTCTAAGAACGCCTCCTGACTGAGAGGAACTGCACGTTACATGATTTCAAAACTCCCACTTGCCTTAGCTCTAAGGTGATCCTTCCACTTGAGTGCAAGAATAATTCCACTGTGAAATCGCCCATCGCAACAAACAAAGAAGGAATAAGCCATTAACAGATGCTCATCCACAGGAAAAAAGCCATTTGAAATATGGGGAAAAAAATTGACCAGGCAGCATCAAAGTGCTGCAGATTGCAAGAAAAATAATGATAAGAAATTATTTTTTATGCTAAACTTGAAGCCTTCAACAGGTCTGAAAAAATACCCATTCACAACCCTGGCTTATCAGCACAAGGAGAAAATTCTGTATGTGCGAGTCTGTTGCTAAGAAAGCTCTGACTAATGCAGATACAAGTCTGACTTTTTAAGTTGACATTTCTACTTTTCCAGTGGCTCAGAACTGTCAGGAATCTTCCCCAGGCAGACCAGAGGATTGCAAAGCAAAGTTCTTCTGTAGCAGTCTGAGTTGTGGCGTAAGTGCTTTGATGGAATTAGTAATGGTGGTTTAAGAAACTGCCTCTGATTCTATTCCCAGCACTAGCAATTACCACTCCCATAACAGAATCAGAACAAAGGAACAAAATCTGATGGAAAAGAGCTGCATATTTTCCTGTACTGGCAGAGAGCAAATTCCCTTCTGCTGCTGTTTTCACAATGCCTTTAAATAACATCTGGCAGTGGGGTAGGACAGACAACTGGAGACAGGAGCATTTGAAGTGTTGCTACTAGACTTGCCAAGAGCTCAGCTGTATGGAGTCCTTCACACCTCTTCTGGTCTTCTCACAAGATGTGACTATGATAAACATTTATTCTTCAAAAATTAAAACTGATCAAAAATGTCTTTTATCAACTACAGCAGCAGAACATACTGTGCATCTGTAGAGGGATTAAATAAAATTTTGCTAGGTAGTTGGAGAAAAAAGCCTTTAAAGACAGCATTTGGCATGGGTTAATCACCTCTTTCATTAAAGGAAGGAATACATACTGGGAACATCTTTCTGCCATCCGATTAAGCAATGAGCCAATACAATTGTAAATCTTCCAGAAATTCCCCATGGTTCAACTCAACAGAGGCAATTCTTTACTCCTCAGACCCTATCTCTCATTTTCAGATAATCATTGCATTAATTGTGTACAAAAACTTTCTATCATGCTGCTAAAAGAAATGGAATGTGACTGTTCCGTGATTCTCCTTAGCAACCTTTGGCAGTTAAGAGATTGAATTATTCATATGTATTTTTAATATAATAACAGTTTTAAAGCTTGCTCACCACTCAATTGTTCAAAACTCAAACTGTTTGATTATAGTATAAACAGAGCAACTGTTCCTTTGCTCCTTTTCTAGTGGCTGGTACAACTTATGTCTCTGTAACTGAGGTAAAAATGATTTAAGGGTACTATTCTATACCCCTTATCATATGCTATGAATTGATTCGCAAGTCATTGGAATTTTTTCTTCCTTAGAGCAAGGCAGACTTTAAGCCTTGTCTGCACTTATTTGTATTATTTACAGGTATTAGAAGTACTGGTTCTGTTCAACACTCACCCATATCACATATAGTTTCACGCAAGTCCCATCAAGTTTGGTGTATCCATTGAACACAGTTCAATTCAGACAGGTTTTTGTTTTTTTTTTTTTTCTCTGTGCTAATAAGCAGCATAACCATGGCATCAAAACAGAAAGGATGAGATTTGCACTGAGACTAATGACTATTTCATTCGAGATGGGGAAGGAAATACAAACGACACCTGCTTTATTTTTAGGCTGAAAAATCTGAAGAATATCAGAAGGAAAATATATCCTGTATGAAGAAAAATAAATACACAAGAGCTAAGACTATACATTGTGATGCACATTTTATAAACAGGACAATACAGCTACAGATGGGAATAAAACAGTAATAGCTTGTGAGAGGTTACATTTAAAATGTTTGATCAGGCTGATCAATGGGTCCTTTCCTCAGAAGCTGAGCTGAGGTTCAAGGAAGGAAAAGGTAATGGTTGGTCCAACAGTTTGTGCAGATTCCAGTGAACTAGAAGGTACCGGAGATGCAGCTCCAGACTTAAGAAACCTGCCCCATACAAAAAATGCTTTTGTGCTTCTCACTCCCTGATGGAAACTCTCATCTGCCTTTTTCTTTCAAAAAATACTTCTGTTAGTGTCTATACACTTATCTTACATCTTGGTTTTATTTTAGAGTTCAGAAGCTTATTTTTCTTATCAGTTTCGTAATTATTTTACATAATTTAAGCAGCATTCTGAAAACTTACTAGTATTTGACAATGAATATACAGATATTAATAATTACTTATCAGTTACTGCAGATTAACTGTTGCAGATGTGGAATTATTATTTTTTAACATCTGTTAACACAACTTGAACTCTCTCTGCTACTGGTTTGTTGATTTGGGTTTTTTTTTTCCATTTAATGCAATTGCCTTTTGGTTTTTGTGTTTCCTCAAGCTCCTTTTACCCAGAGTACACGCCTCTGAAAGTAATCTCATTCAGGTTGATACAGTTCTCATTTCTCTTCAATTTAAAGTTATTTTCTTTGGCTCACAGCAGAACATCACACAGTCTCTCACTGAGTTATTGAGGATTTTCCCCCGGTATCAACAGCTCATCAGCAATTACTTCTCTGCACACAGATCCTTAAAGATCCAGGACATGATGATTTGTTACAATTTCTGTGCTGAAACAATCATGTTCCTTAAACAAGTTTCTACCAGAGAGGGAGTGGAAAGATGAGCACTTCTAATGATGGTAGATCTTTCGTTTCAACCTCAAAAACTGAAAATACTATTATTTTTAGCCACATCTAGGCACCATGAAAGCAAACACTCGCTGCCTTTACTTTAAATGTTTGGATACATTAAAATCATCAGCTTGCCTGACCTCAATACTACAATCCACGTATAAGCTACTCATCTGGCTTTTGGTTTGGCTTCATGACATCTGATGTTAGATCTGGTAAAATTTGTCTTTAATTTGTTTCCCACGGTCAATGGAAATTTAAAGATCGTATTCTATTTTTGGCAATACAATGGGATTTATATTCACGTGATAAGGTGTGAATATAAATACAGGAGGCATTGAAAGATTTCGGATATAGTACACATCGTATACAAATTTATTTCAGTGGATATATTATACATATTTTTAGGGGGTTTTTTTTGATTTTTTTTTTTTTTAATGAGCAGCTCATCTTCCTAAGCAAAATTAAGGTTTCTTATTTAATTCCTTAATATCATATGGTACCAGTCATTTTTTTAGGGTGACCATTTAAAAGTAAAATGGCATGCTTCTTTACCCCAGTCTTCAAACATAAGCCGTCCAGTCATTTATATTAAGTCTTCCTGGGGTATACAGAGTGGTTGAAAGTGAGTCTTGGGTAGCACCGTCTCCATTTTTAGGTTAAAGAAAAGCAAATTCATGCTACCAGTGGGAAAAAAAAAGACCCAAGCTGTCCTCACCCTTGCTAAGTGTGAAAAGAGGAGCGAAGGGAACCGCACTGCAGAGACATTCACACCTGCCGTGTGCCAGCCAGCTCTAACCAGGGACAATTTCTCTCTCCCAGCCAACATCCTAAGCCCTGCTAACACAGCATTATGGGGATAGAACACCTTGGGTCACGGGTAGCTTTGGGGCTTCTCTGCCCTATTTGCCTGAGCAATGTGGGAACGTTTGCACAACGTGGCAAGCTTCCATCATCTCAGAGAAGCTGCAGTTTCAGAAGGAACAGGACTGAAGTCTGCAGGTACAACTATGTTATCAAACCCAGTTCTGGGGCGGGTTTGGATTCAATCCAGTTGTCTCATGCCTAGTTAACGCGGAGTGGGAATTCTGTATCATGCTGATAGCAGATGCTTTTCCTATTCCACGACACTTTTCCTATCCTAGCAGTCTCTGTCCTTAAGTCACACCCTTTGGAGTCCTTTTCCATCCACTTGGGTAATTTTCTAAAAATATGCTGTTGAATCACTCTTCTGAGCTACATTTCTCCTTGACCTGTTGTGTTTTTATTCCTCCAGCATTTATGGACAGATAGTTAATCTCCACGTTAACCCTCCTAAAAGCAGCTGGGATGGCAGTGACTGTACCACCTGCTGTTAGTCCAGGACTGCTGTCATTATATTGCATTCCATTTCAGTTCCTGTTTCAAAGTCAGCTTTTGATTGACTGCTCCCAGTATCACTACCCAGTGTGTTGCTGAATCTTATGTTTTAAATGTGGGAAGTTACCTCCATGTTTATAAGCTACGTTAAAAAAATTGTTGTTTTCAGCAGATCTAATTTTCTTGGAGAAACCTTGTAGAATCTGGACAGACCTCTAGCTCATATTTCTCTTCCTGGCACTGCGCCATGCAGATATTGCCTTGTTTTCAGGGGTTTCTGGTTTGCCTTTGTAAGAATTTTGTCCTCCAGGTGCAAAATCATGACTGTATTTGTGGTGTGGATTTTTTTCTTATTTCTCTATCCAATATATCACACATCTCTGTCCAGGGGATACATCTGAATGTTATGTGATTGTCTTTCCCTTTCAATCATAAATATTTTTATACTTTTATCTAGTGATATCCCATTTCTAAATATTTACACTTCAACTTTTTCCACTGCTGCTGTTTTCCTTTGAGAAGCACAATTTTCACCAGACCTGCAAATACCAGTTATCCTTTGCAAAGTCAGTTCTTTCTATTCGCCAAAGTTAAATTTTCTTGGATTTAACAATCATTTCTAGGATAGAACATTCAGGTTCTGGTCTATCTTATTCCTATGTCCCCGCTGTACTGAATACAACAATCAGCACTCTTGCCTTTCGCCTAATTTCTTCAAAAAAACCCACAAAACACCTTCACTTTCCCTAATGAATACTTTTTACTGTGTTCCTGATTTAAAATAAAACGTCTTTTGCCTCCTACCTTCATGTTTGCGTACATGATGTCCAATGTTGAGCTCTACTGCTTATAATTGATTGTGAGCAAGAGTCCCCCACTTGCCCTTCTCTACACTAAAATTTTTCCTTGCTATCATTTGGTCTAAGAGTTATCTGGAAAAAACCAACAGGTTCAGAATGTAATGTAGTAAGTCCATTTTCTTCAGAAATCCCAGGAAGTTTTGCCCATCCACGTAGAAAACTAGGGCAGAGAGGGTAGGTATATGAAATTTCTCTTTGCTCCACTTTTGAACTTTGCCTGGCCCCTTCCTTCCCCTACCCCTCCCCCCAAAAAAAACCAAAAACCAACCCGAAACCAAGGAATTCTCATCCCTTAACGATTATTTACCATTTAAAACAAAAATAGCCAGAAGCCTGAGTCTCATGAAACATCACTACCGAGAAATCTTAGCAGTGTCATCACAGCTACTGCGCCACTTCATCATATTCCAATGTATCAGCTTCATTCTCCATTTAGCCTGAGCACTGGTAAACTTAATTTGTGCACATACCCACACTTCAGCACAATATAATGCAAACTCCTACGCTTTCTAACCATCACTACAATACGGCCATTTACTCCCTTAATACTGCTAAGAAATTAAAAAAAAAATAAATGCAGTAAGTGGGAGTAATTCCACTAATTTATTGCAATGAAATAATATTCTAATGCATTGTAATACATTTTTAAAATGTAATTTTCATATTCATACAGACAATAACTGTCAAGATAATTTAACAGACTCCTGCTCTCTTTTATCGCACGATCTTTTTTAAGATTTATGAACACAAGCATTCCAGGTTTCAAAAGTGGCAATCTGTTTCAAGACGGTGGATTTTAAGGATAAAGTGAAACACTTCTTGATCTCAAAAATCTAAGACAGCTTCTTTCTTTCCTCTGAGCACTAAGGAATTACTGTGCATTTAAGCTTTTTTCCTATCCATGACCCGGAGGAGCACCGGGTTTGGTGGGGATGGCATTAATTTTCTCCAGAGCAGCCCACAGGGCGCTGTGTTTTGGGTTCACGCCCAAAACAGTGTGGGAAACACACCAGTGCCCTGGTTATTGCTGGGCAGTGGCAAGGCCTTCCCTGTTTCTCCCTCTCCCCCCACAGTGAGAAGGCTGGGGGTGGCCAAGAGGTTGGGAGGGGACACAGCCAGGACTGATGACCCAAACAGACCAAAGGACCCATTAGTATCTCAAACCTGAAAGACTTAACCCAGGCTATCTGTCCCTATATGTCATATTATGGGCCTCGAGGAAGGACAAGAGCTGGCCAGACAGCTACTGATAGTTACGTAGCATAAATCAGACATCAACAGATCTGACACAAAAAAATAAACTCAACTACATACCTTGGAAGGATTATCCGAAAAGATCTTTATGGAAAGCCCTTTGTGAAAACCAGATTTCTACCTCCTACAATTTTTTTTCTTTAAGTGCAAGAAACCTCTCCAATATTATAAGGCATTTACAAACTCTTGCTATTCAGCTCAGGGAGGGAAAAAAAAAAAAAGAAGACAAAATGAAATCCTATGTCTCTGTATAACTTGCCCCAAACTTTTCCAGATGTAAAATAATGCTTCAATGTTTGCCTGTATGGCTTTCTTGCACATTTGCCATTCCTTTTCTTGCTACATTATAGGTTCGCTCCAATGTATTATCTCATTGAAAGGGTCTATTAAACTCTAAGTAACAGTGAATCTCTGATCTACATGTGCATCCTAGGATGGGGTAAGCTTGGTCATCATCTACTGTCTGGTATCATCTCCACTCAGTTGTGGAACAGGAAACTGAGCATGCGAAGGTGGAGACATAAATACATTCATCACTGCTATTTGATTTCACATTACTTAAAGGCTAATGCTTTGAGTCCTCCCAACAATAAAGCCTGTCTGCCTTCCCATCTGCATGACTAAGCTAAAGCATGCATATTCTCCTTTCCTTTCTATTTCAAAAAAAGAAAAAAAAAGGAAACACTATTTTCTTTGCTTCTCTGGCTTACATTTTGTACAAGGCTTCTCCTCTTGTCTATATGCAGACACTACATCTGAAATTCAAATGCTTACTAGAAGCATTAAATGTCTTACAAGAGGCAAGTTCACCATTTCCCCTCCAAATCAGAAATATTCTCAAATTATTTTTGTAACTCACAAGTGCCTCTGCTTGCTGATGTAGATTAGAATCTGAGGCTGAATGACCGCAGAATGGTATCAGTTTGGTTTATACTTACAT
Organism: Grallaria varia; assembly: GCA_013396735.1. NCBI lineage: Eukaryota > Metazoa > Chordata > Aves > Passeriformes > Formicariidae > Grallaria > Grallaria varia. Next base: position 1,127,648 of record VWZG01008543.1, read on the forward strand.
TCAATATCCAGAGACCGGTTTTCACAAAACAAGTTAAAGGGTAAATAAAGCTAACTAGGAAGGAGTTCTGTATCTGTGACATCAGAGAGACAGGATTTTCATGCCTGAAAGTAGCAACCTTTTGTATGGCAATTCAATCACCATTCTGAGCGTTATAGTAAGAAATTTCTCTGCACTAATGAATCCTCCTAAACTGACGTATGTGACGCTGTAACTAAAATCCCATACCTCGTGCGCTGCGAATTTCAGCCTCCCTCTAAATATCGTTATATTGAGAAAGAAAAAGGTTAAGAGCTGTTTTCATGGAACTGATAGTAGAGTTGGGTATCCCAATAGTCACAATGATTTGATTAGGGACGTGTCCTCTCTAAACTTACATGCAAGTTCTGTCCTCATAGTGCCACCCCCGAGAGGCAGCAAATGCTGAAACTTATGGGCAGCTGCTGCACCCAAACATGTTTCCACCAGATCACCTGAGGCATCGTGCCTATCAGGGAAGCGCCCTCTCACCACCCTTGCCTAGTGCACCAGTATCTCTGAAAGCTTTCAAGATGATAGGGAGTTAAATAAACGCCAAGTACTCTTCCATGTAAAAAAATATAAATAAATAAAAAAATCAAAAGGTCATCTAAAGAAACATATTCTGCTGCTGAGGAAGGAACAATCCTGAAGCTGGAATACGCTTTCTGATTTTTTTTTTACTAAGACATGGAAGTGCTACAACTTGATGAAAGCACAGGGGACCTGCACCCATCTATGATGAGCATCAGGCATGTGTCTCATTAAAATCTGGTGAGTCAGTCAGTGGCAAACTTCTCATGATCAGTGTCAACACGCACTTGTTTTACTATCAATAGACCCACAAACTTCCCTGTTAAGGTGGAGAGCAGGTATTTTACACTTGCATGACTGAGCAAAACTCTTCGGTATGCATACATCAGGTACTTCTCTTCCTTTTTATAAGTCTGATTACCCATTTTTATATTGACGAGATTAAACACCTTTGCTATCAACAGCCATTGTTCAGTTGTACACGTCTCCTTTATAACTCAATATCCTGCTCCATATTTATCTATAGTCCCTAGTGAAAGGGAATACAAGAAGAGGGCTGCTGTAGCAAGCCACATAAAGGTTCATTTCAGTCTTCTCTTTATCAGCTATCTGGGCCCCTCAGTTCAAGAAAGATATTGAGGTGCTGGAGCGGGTCCAGAGAAGAGCAACAAGGCTGGGGAAGGGACTGGAACAAGTCCTATGGGGAGAGGCTGAGGGAGCTGGGGGTGTTTAGTTTGGAGAAGAGGAGGCTCAGAGGTGACCTCCTCACTCTCTATAACTCCCTGAAGGGAGGTTATGTTATAGCCAGGTGGGGCTTGGTCTCTTCTCCCAGGCACTCAGCAACAGGACAAGGGGGCACGGGCTTCAGCTCTGCCAGGGGAAATTTAAGTTGGAGATTAGAAAAAAATTCTTCCCAGAGAGAGGAATCAGGCATTGGAATGGCCTGCCCAGAGAGGTGGTGGATTCACCGTCCCTGGAGGTTTTTAAACTGAGATTGGCCGTGACACTGAGTGCCATGATCTAGTAAACTGACTGGAGTTGGACCAAGGGTTGGACTTGATGATCTCGGAGGTCTTTTCCAACCCAATCAATTCTATGATTCTATCTCTGTGGTTCCATGCTATGCCCTTTTCCTTATAGATTTGCATTCATATTTATGTCTCTCTGTGTTTTTTGCCCACTCAAAATCATTAAGAAGTGACACCGGTGAAAATACAGTAAAATAACATATGTTAATTTAAAATAATATCCGTCGGTTCTACACCGTTACACACTGTGCTCCTTCCAAAGGCAGCTATGCAATTACAGGTACTTGGGTGCATAAAGTGATATGGAGGTTTCTATGGCAATTATTCATTTTAATTGAAAATGGTGTTAGGAAAGACTCATTTCAAGTGCAGCATGCAATTTGCATTTGTTTCCAAAGAATCTGAACTTGCCTAGGCCGAGTTATGAATTCCTAATTTTCAGGAAGACACAATCTTTAAAATTCTGTCGCGGAGTGGGAAACTAGGGTAAGGTTGTTAAGCTTATTAACATTTAAGATCATGTATCCACTTATGCAATACAGTTTATTTTATTGTCAGGTAAAGATTTTACGTTTCAAATAAAAGAGGAAGAGTTAAAAATCAAATGGATATACGATGTCCTTGAGTTGCAAGGTAGAGGAACCAGAAAAAAACAGAAATACCAAAAGGACAGCAGGGGGACAGCGTGATGAAGGAGACAGGTCAACAATGAGACCAAGTCCACAGGATCAAACATTTGTATTTTCATGTACTTTAGCTACTCTGTGTTACGATAATAATAGAGCGTCAGAGTTGGAGGGAAGTAACTTATTTACCTTGGTTAGAGAATAAATCAAAGCTCTAACTTCATTTCCTGTAGGAAAGTAAGATTTCTTTCCTCTCTCAATTCTCATAACCACAATGAGTCAAACACATTTTAGGTCTAAATTTATTTAAAAACCAAATAATCTACTTCAAGTGATGAAGATCTGGAAACAATCTCTGAACTCTGGTTTCATATTCACTAAATTTATAGTATTGCCATTTCTGAAAAAAAAAACTCTACTAAATTTCTGTCTTTATCAGTTTAAGATTGTATAGGCTTCATGTCAAAAATGTCACAAGTTAAAGATAGTCCTTTTCTCCTTCAGAAATATTAAATAAACATTAAATTGATGTGAGGGTGGGGGTGGAAGTATTCTTTACCAGCCACAAAATCCTAAGTGGGAAAAACCTGTACTTAAAAACAGGCGGCCATACCAGTGCATGAGGAGAAGCAGAAGAATAATTTTAACTGTATAGCTTTGGTATTAGTGTGTTTGTCTCATTGTAGTTCTGTACTTAGAATATCTAAAACAGAGAAAGGAAGAATGACTCCTAACTTCAATGTCAATGACTGAATCACAATTCAGAAGAAAGCAAAATGATACAAATGTGGTTTTTATGCTATATATACATATATATCCATTTTTAATCCATTTTAACAAACTGGAGAATAACAACTAACCTTTTCTTGGCACATGGCAAGTTTTATTTTGGCCAGAAAATGTCTTTGCAAGGCAGGGGAAACAACGTGATTGAAAAAGAAGCCTGAACATGAAAGGGGTCCCACCAAGGACAATCGAGCAGTGGAGAGATTTTTCACTACATGGACAAGTTGCTCTGTTTTTGGCACCTGCTCTGCCCTGTGGTGATGGTCCTCAGTTGATGGTTGGACTTGATGAACTTACAGGCCTTTTCTAACCTTAACAATGCTATGATTTTATATTCTGACATCTCTCACCTCCTTCATCCTTTGCTGCATTTGCAACCCTCTTTTGATACTTACATGCCTTTCTTCATTTTACTACTTGACCCTCTCATAATTATTAAAATATAGAGCAATCAAAAGAAAGGTTTCTTGATTTTGTTTTATGCTTCCAGATGTGAAAGAAATATATTCTTGTTCCTATGTGTGGCATTCATATAAATAGAAAATAACTCACTGAAGTTAAAAGTAAGCAAAGTTGATTTAGTTCTGACCACGATGACACCCAAAGTTACTCAGCTGTGATGGGGATAAAGGCTATTGGTGATGCTCCTTGCCTAAGCTGTTTCCTACACAGAATGTAACTTTATATCTATTCCAGCTTTCATTAATTTTCAGGGTTGGAGAAACACATATTAAACAGCAGTGTTCATGGTATTGAAGGGGTAAGTAAGACCTTAAGGTTGGTTTTGGCTAACAACAAGAGACAGGTTTGAAAAGACTCTGGCTGAGGCACTGCTTTCAATAAATTAAATGCAATAACTGGAACTAGTAGAAAGCTGGGGTTTTTTGGTTGGTTGGTTGGGTTTTTTTATAGCCAAATTGTATCCCTGGCTGTGAGAAATGGGAAATGAGAGAAAAACAAAAAAAGAAGAAACCTTTCCAGTTTCACTTGCCATCATTTCCTGAGAAAACCACCAAGATATCAGAGCCATAAATGGCTCTTCCCATTTTGGCTCCATAATAAAAGCATCAAAAGCATGTAAAGGAAATCTCTTTCTCACTTTTAGGAACACATACATATACACACAGAAAAAAAATTGCCAGCGAAAGCTATACTTAAATTTTCAGCAATGGCAAAATGTTTTCCATGCAGGAATTGTATGTACTGCTCACTTCTCTCAGAAGACTCAAAACTGGAAATGTCACACAGAGTGCAAATATTCAGCTGCATAAGAAATACTAAATATCTCTGATTGAAGGACCTGAAGTTTTTCTTGACCACAAGAAGACATTTGCGTTTGTAACAGATGCCGAGTAATTCCTCCATAAAATGAATCATCAAGTATTCCCTAAAGTCTTGGGACAAGCTAAAAGTTCAATAAAGAGTGTGGTCCTTTAAATTTACACACTTCAGCTCCTCACATTTCCTGTGGAGAATATAAATTGCTTCTAAGTACTTACTATGCTGCATGCCATTCAAATTCTCTTGCTTCAATTCATTATATTAAAAAGTAATACAAACTTCAATTATTCGTTGTAAAAGTACAGATTCAGCTAAAGTACACAGAAAATTCAATTCACACCAAAATGGCTACAACGTTCAAATTAATGTATTTGCAGTCCTCCCACGTCTTTCTCAGCATCCTTTAAAATGTCACTTATTTTATAAAAGATATAGATTTTCTGAGTATTGATGTGCTCTATCAACAGACAAGTTCTCTGTGCTTTTAGTTTTGCAGACATTACTTACCCATCACAAATCACTAACGATTACAGCTAAAGTAAAGGAGTCCACACGAGCACAGGTTACAGCACTAGACTTACAGCTCCAAAGTTTGCACCTTCTAAACCTCTCATCTTCAGTCCTACATTCAAAAGGTACTTAGGATTTCAAAGAAATTGCAAATCAAATGATTACACGCTACAGGAAATTAGATAAAAGAGAAAGGAACCACTTCAACACCATCAAGAGATTCTATTCAGCTATTATATTAATAATAAAAAACCATATTTTGATTGCAGCTTCTGCAGGTATAAAATGACAGGGTTTAGATTCTTTCTTATTGAAGTGCATAGATCCACAAAGCATTTTCAGTCCTACGAGGTGTTTTAGTCTTGTAATCATTCAGCAAAGCATTTGGACAGCAGCTTTAATTTTAATAGAGCAGTAAGTGCACTTGTTAAAATATGTTCTAGAGTACGCAGCATCTTTCAGAATAAATTCAAGCACCAGAATTAAGTATAAAAAAATGTTGAGTTTCTGTGCCACTGAAATCAACACCAAAGCTTTTATATTTTTTAAAGCCAAATGATGAATTTATTACTCCTAACTGCAGTTAATTTCCTTACAGAATCTAAAGTAATGTTCATGTTAACATTCTATTTTGCAAAATTTAATGCTATTTCAGTTCAAATTAAGATCAACATCTCAGAAATATAAACCACTGCAGAGATAATGACTGTATTTTTGTAAGGAGTGGACGTTTTCCTGTCTTTTTTTTCCCCTCTAATTTAACTAAAATATAAAAAATCTGCGCATGGAAAAATTGGAAATGTCAGGGTACAAAACCCAAGTATTATATTAGATGTTATGAACGCCTACCACAGCAACTGTGCATTGCACGAACATCCGGACTGGAGTACACCTGAAGCTAACAAGGGAATTCTATATAGATACAAATGCATTTTATATATATCTGCAAGCATATGAATAAAAACAAGTTACAAGGTTTACGGGCTACTACTTTTCTTGCCACCTCTTGCCACTCATAAATACTCTTCCAAGATATTTTGCAACGATGCTTTCCAAATTATCTTACAATCAGACTTTCAAATCCTATTCTTTTCCTTTAATAATTTAAATATAATTTTATATGCAAGAGAGTACTTCAGTGACCCCCCCTTCAAAACACCCACCAGAGCCAATGACAAACGAAAACACATATTCCCAGCAAGTATTTTCAAATGAGAAGATTGAAGAGAAATGGGGTTTAAACATTTTATTCTTATTAAAAAAAATGCTGCAGAAGCATGAGTTAAAGAAACAATTTACCTTTCTTGTCGTCGAAGTACAGCGTCTGTTGAGCTGGATTTGACCACTGGAGGGAGGTGTTATCATTTTGATCGACCCTGCAGGTCAAATTTGCTGTTCCCCCTTCAACAACCGTGACGTTCTGTGTGAGTGGAAACTGCCCTTGGCTGCCTGTGGAGGGAGGGGAGGGACGCAGAAGGGAAGGGAGAGGAAAAAAAAGAAAATATTTAAGTTGTGGAATTGAATTTATTGCAGCAGCTTCCCCCAGACGGCTGCCCCTGAATTCAACGTGATCTATTCTGACCAAAGAAAGGTAGTACGATAAATGGAAAAAAATACATTCTCTGTATCTGAGAAACAGCTGGATGAATTAAGAAATAGGGATTCCCCCCCTTCTTTTCCCCTCCTCATAAGACATACTATTGAGTTACAAAGAAGTGCTCTGCAATTTTATCTCCTCAGACATACCCATAGATGGCTCAGTACAGATAATATAGTTAAATTGGCACTGCAACATCACTGAAAGCATAACGTAAAAATCCACGCAGAGTTTTCAAAACAGACAGACAGGGCAACCTTGGCTCCCTGCTTCTTTTTATACATTTTAAAGGCCTCTCAGGATGATGTTTTTCGTGTGAGGTTTGGAAAGTTGCTGGAGAGCAAATGTAGTGTGAATCTAATACTTGATGCATGCTCTGCTGAGGGAATATATCCTGATCTCATACGGAAATGGAAGAGATGATGTAGTAGGTCTCTTTCCCATCTGTGATTCTATCCCAGAGCATTATGAATCACAAGAAGTGCTCGCTGAAAAGTCACTGGGATGATTTCCAGACGCCTCTATACAACACAGGAGCAGTACTGCTCAGGTTCTTGAATCACGGGCATTTTCAGTGGCATGGTTAGACCAAGGTGTTTATGTACTGGGAGAATAGCACAGGCCCTGTCAAACAGCACAACACATTCTGACAAGCAGCGTTGCAAGAAGAGTGAAAACATGAAACCAATCTTTAACATGGGCAGGGAAAGAAAAAAAAAACCCCTCAGTAATAAGCAAGACACGTTACGGATTCTGTGACCATTGTCTAGGATATAGAATAATTAATTTAAAGATACAAGGCAAAAGAAAGATGATCCAATAATCTAAGTCCAATATATACTTCTTTCTCTCCCTCCTGTTACAGAAGTTCTATTAATAAAAGGACTTCAGAGTAGGTAGAGATGCTCACATAAGAAGCATAATGCCAAGGTTGACACTCAAGTGGCATGTGTCAGGAACAAAAAAACTCTGTACGGTCCTACAGGAATGAACAAGCTCATAGACATGTCATAAGTACCTCTAGAAAATAATATATACGATATTCACTAATTATACAAATATAGAATCACGAATCCACCATAAAACCTTCACAGAAACATCCTATTTTAGAGGCTCTCATCAAAGTTTCTCCCAACTAAGTTAAACTGGGGCATGTCTTCTATCTGAAAGGCACGATAATGGCAATCTGTTGTCTAGCATACAGGTTTTCAGATAAGCAGAGTAAGGAAGTACCAAATAAAAGATTAACAACTGAACTTCTATTTGACCTACTGATATTGCCAAAAATGTAATTCTAGCCAGAATTTGATTTTCCTATGTAAAACAATTATGATGGCTTAGACATGGAAAATAACAGTCTACATCAAAGAAATAAATAGAATACTTCCATCAAAATGCAAATCTGAGTAACTGGTATAATCTTCGCATAAATATCAACTTCCTGCAGCTATCTAAAAATCAAAATTCACTATGTACTGATATCTACTCTAAGAGGACATTTATTACCCACAGGAGAACCAATATAGTAAAGAAGGAATAAAGAATACTGAAACCACCATGGCTAATTTAAATGCTGCAAACAAAAAAATGCCAAAATTCTTATGACATCCTCTGTATCTGACACTTCATTAATCAAACCCTGCTTCCTGAAAGCCACACGTTGAGAAATACCTGATGAATGAAAAATCATAAACAATGATGGGGGAAAAAAAAAAGAAAAAACAAAACCAAAAAAAGATTTGTCATTTCCTTCTATTTCTCCTCTTTCAATTCCAGTGTGTCAAGGAACTTCAAGATATTGCATAAATTGCATAGCGCTTAAATTAGAATTTTAAAGATAAAAAAAAAAAAAAAATAAAAATGCACACAGCCTGTTATTACTTCCACTAAATTACAAGCAACTTACCAAAGCAATAACCTTCTAAAGTAGGAGTTGTGAACAGGAGGCTATGTGGGCTAAAATACTTTTTGCATACAAAAAACATTAAACAGAACCTAGCGCTAGAGATTAGCCCAGTGAAATCCATCATTCACTTTAAAGAACCGGGATGGAAGGCAGCCTAATAAAAAACCTGCGGTAATGATTTAGGACCTTATTAACACAGTTTAGGAGCTCTCCCCATAATTATCCCATATTCCCTTTCTGATATTACAGTTCTTATCATGAAGGTGTCAGTGTACCTGCAGTCTATCCTTCGCCAATGACTGTGAATATCTGACCAGAGGAGTGGTTAGTATGCAAACTATTCTGACCAACCATATGAATTAGAAATGTAGATTCTACAATCTGAAGAGGACAGAAGAACTTTCTTTTCTCCGACCACTTGTGTGTGTGCTGAAGTTTTGGAAGCAAGAAATAATCCAGCATATAAAAATGAGACCCAAACATTCATCCTATCCCTTATCAACAGAGAAGCTCTGTGGATCTGGAGAGCACGCACACGGCTTCATAGGAAGCTTGGAATGGAGAAAGAGGTAGAGAGAAAATGAGCCATCGAATATGGAAACTAACTCCAAGGGAAAGAAGGGAGGCTGTGCAGAACAGAGAAAAATAGATAAAGCAAGACCCAATGAATATTGGATACTGCACACCCCTTAACGAAGACAAAGACTATTAGCAACTGGATTGGAGAGGGCTGTAAACCCCTCCAAGAAACAGATGAACACCAAAGAAAGCATCAGCATCGTGCCACTTAACACAGCATTATAAGTGTCAAAGAAGTGGTTTTGTGCCACTAAAGACTGCAGTCCCCTGGGTGGACTGACAGTATTTTGTGGGAGAGGCTTTGTTCCTGTTAAACAAGGAGGTGCCGTGTTCCCAGGAACCACGCCAGTGAACCCAGGCCATGGGTGGTGCTACAGCACAGCGACCCACAGCTGGAGACCACTGACTGGAATCACACCATTCCCCAAGGAACTTACTTTGGAAAACCTTTATGCCTGGGATATCTTATTACCACTGCCAAAACCCCATTCATACTCCCAGCATTGACTACACTCATTCTGATCCATTTGAAGAGGCCCGGTGAGGCAAGAATGGTTGATGATGACCCTTCAATAAGAAGGTAAATCTAAAGACCCTGCCACATTTGGGCCATCATAATTTCAAGAACCAGACACTATCACTATGATTCTGTAGTATGAACAAATCTTAATACAGTTATTAAACTCCCATTTCTTAATTTCTTCCTTTATTCTGCAAGCAGAGATTAAACAAGACAATGTCCTCTAACAAAAGCATTCCACCTTGACTTAACAAATCTAGTAATGGGAAATTAATGGTCCCTTTGGTAACTTATTTTAGAGAGTAACAGTCATCCTTGTTTAAACAAAACCACAGAATTTACTCCTAGTCTGTCTTTCTGTAACACTTAGCTTCCACTGGCTCGTGTATCTTTTTCCCTCTCTGAAGAGCCATTTCTTATCAAATTTCTCTTGTAGGCACTTAAGAGACTGTGATCATATCAGCCATTAACCTTCTTTTTGATAATCTAAATGAATTGAGCTCCTAAGTCTTTCTGTAGGAACCGTATTTTTCTAATCCCTTAATTAGTCTGTGGCTCTTCTCTGTGCCCTCTGCAATTTGTCGTCTTTTTTTTCTGAAGTGTGTAGCCCAGACCTGGGAACCTCACCACTGCAGGTACAGAAGGAAAAAAATACAAAGGTGGTGCCACCTCTCCAGCAGCACTTTGTATGCTTGTTTGCACATCAAGGTGAGTCCCCTTGGCCACAGGTCAGATGGGACCCCAACTGTGACTGAGAGTCTACCACGATGTTGGTATTTTCTCTCCAACATCATTCCAGTAGCTCTTAGAAATCCATCTCTACGTTTCACTGCACTGAACACAGCTTTTCAGATAAGTTCACCACAATTTATTTCCTACTTTACTATTACCTGAGGTGACTGACAGGTATGATTGAGGTAATAAATACAACTTGGATGATCATCCCTGCAAAGACAGGGCTGTCCATCCAGCTGACTTTGCTTTCCTCGCAACACATGGTTGGCAATGACATTTTGACCCTTCACCAGCAGGTCAAGTCAGTCAAATACAAACATATCCATGACAGTATCTACGATTACTTTCTGTTCCATGATCAAACCTTGAGGCAGGACAAACTATTTTACGGTCCGTATGGAGTACACTAACAAAGAATTAACAAAAAAAGTACTGATGGCCAACATTATAATTCCCTTGTATCTGAAAAGGAAGCAAGAACTTTCACTAAAAAGCACTTCAAGGTTATGCAAAGATTAAGTTACAATAAACAATGAAGCTCTGGCAGAAAGGCAGCCACATCTAGACATCACCATGTTGTATCCCAGTCCCTCTGCTCGTTTTAGGAAGCTTTTTTTTAACAAATTTATTTAAAGTATTTTGATTAGTTAGAGCTATAGTTAAGTATATTCTACCACAGGTCGTTTCTGCAACGCTTTGTGGAGGACCAATACTGCTATGGAGTAGAACTGACTGGCTTATATCTCATTAGCCACAAGTTGTTTCCAGTCAAGAAAGGTTTTTTTGGTGTTTTCCTTTGGTTTTTTGGGTGTTTGGGTTTTTTCTTCCCCACCCATAAATCAAGGCTTAACTGCTTCTACAGATTTTAGCATTGATTATATCTCATTATGTGACAAGTCTATGCAGATTATTATCGGGTCCAGTTTGGAAACATTCATCATGTGAGTTCATTTCCTGTTTATTTGTTTATATTTGGGTTAGGTTTTTTGCTTGTTTTTGTGGGTTTGGCTGGTTTGTTTCTCTTGTTTGTTTTTGGTTTTGTTACTTTTTTTTGCAATTACAATGAAAGCTCTTTAATGAGTTCAACACTTCCACTTGATGCTTAGGTGAAACATTCTAATCAATTTACCAGGCTAATTATAAATGTGACTAGGTGGCTGTAAGAAGGGAGAAAACATAATCCCCTCTTTACTTTTGTTTCTGCAAATGTCTGTTTTTGTAGTAAACAGTCACGTTACAAATTAAGAGCATTTCATGCAGCATCAGTGCAGCAAGCTTTGTCTGCTCCTGTCACTGTTTTCCTGGAAGCCATCACACGAAAGGGTTGTGGGTAGGGAGGTGACAGCAGTAAGCAAGTTAGCAATGGTTTGGCACATCAGCTCACCTTTTGAGACAAATTAAACTTACCAGCATATGCGAGGGAAAAAGTAGAGTCTACCGTTCTATAGCAAAGATTGAGCCTTTTCAGACTTCCATAGAACCACAAAGCCAAGGGCCTTTGATTTGATACCTTTATAGCATGATGTCAGGCAAAACCAGAGCCCACAAAGATGCAAATTTGCATCAGAGAAAGTAAAGGCCAAAAATCTTAAGCAAATTATTTTTTCAAAACAGTCTGGATTTTTGATATTGATTCCAATAGGACCAGACCCTAAAAAAACCACAACAATGACAATAAAAACGCAAAAAACACCACAAACAACCAAAAAAACCCCAAACAACAGAGCAAACACTTGGGTGAGAAGGCAAGGAAATTATTGCTTCAAGTAGCAGCTTGCATCTGCAGGAAGAATACATCAATTTTGGCCTTCTCTCTTATAAAGAAACTAAAATATTGGGAACAAAAGCCAGCATGATGAAACATCTAATATACTGAATCACCTTCCTGGCTTTCTCAATTTATATATGAAATAATGCAAATACCTCTCCAAGGCGATGAAGAATTATTAGCTTGTCTTTATCCAATTTAAAGAGCAATGATACTGTGACCTGCATTTCAGCAGGCACAAACTGGGGTTTGCATTACTCGGAAACTAGTGCTCTTGTAACTTTCTAACAGGAATTAAACTCTTTTCGTTATTTTTTCAGTACAGACACTAAATAGAAGTTTAATGCATTAGAAATATTGATAGAAGAAATTACGTAAGTTGTTGTCTCTATTATTTTACTTATTTTTTTAAGAACAGTCTTAAGAGCGCAGTAGAATATTGATGATAGATTAAAGAAGATTAACTCTTGATACACAGCTACCTGCTTTGCTTTATTTTAAAAGACAATACAGCAATGTGCCTGCGTGGTAAATTGTATTCATACAGCATTTTTTAAGAATGAGAAATTTGCTGGAGCATAATTTGACACACAGAGTCTTTTTATGGGATAAATTCACCTTTGCTAACTTGCTGTCTTAAATGGCAACAATTTAGTTCCATATCTAGATGGTCCATACTTTTTAAGAGTTTATGCCCAGGGAGACTGTCCTGTAATTTGTTGGCTCATTAAAGAAACGTTGTTTAAAAAAGAAACAAGCAAAAAAACCCCCAAACAAACAAACAAAAAAACCCCACCACCCTCCAGTAACAAACCCACTTGCAGAGAGCATTGGAATTACTGAGAACACTGCAAAAGTTACTACTGTTACCCCCAGACTGTGCATTCAAAGTCGGTGGGCTTTTTTTAAATGTTTAAACAATTCTAAAGCAATGCAAAGGACAGGAGCACCCTGGTACAGCCTCTGATTTCAGACTACAGAATTACTGTCAGACATGAATAACAGAGAGGCAGGAAATCTTTGTTCCTTTCTTCACTCCCTGTGTTTCAGATTTATGTTTCCAAATCAGCTGCTAACTCAAGATGTAATTAATCTGGACTATACTACAGTGAAAGAGATTATACACGTAAATTGGAAAAAAATATATATTGAAGGGCAATTATTTCATAATGATAAACCAGAAAATATATGAGCGAGACAATGGGGGGGGGGAGAAGTACGCACAAATGGTTCTGTTTCCTAGGAACCTTGCGTAAGTGACTATTTTTTACTCTTTTCAGACTATCACCATGGCAGTATTTGTTTGTGAAAGGAGAAGAGTATACAGTGGCTTTAATTATTTATTTATTTTGAAAGAAGGAAAAAGGCATTCCCCTCCACCACTCTAAATTCCTGATGGAAGTTACAAATCCAAACATAATTAAAGTTCAGCCTCATTTTCCCCACAACTGTGGTAACAAACTGATGAATTTTCTGCTTCTCAAAAGTGTAAATACAGCTTAGAGATTTGTGTCACTTTTCACTTTAAAGTGCCATGCTCAATTCTTTATGACTCAACAAACTATAAAGTCCTTTTTCTCTAAGAAGCTGGAGGTTATCCAATCCTAACATGAAGCATAAGGAATTGGACAATCATTTCTTTGGGGATCTGGGCCTCTCTCTGCCACCACATTTCCATTTCTAATGCATAATATGAGAATAATTAGATTTTCTTACTTCACATCAATACCTGTGCTAATATCCCAAATACTTCAGTAGCACAACCACAGCATTTCCTGCAATTCTACCCTATTTTAATCTTGGTTTGAAATACTCTGGGGCATATGTGAAAACATTTAACCTTAACATTGGGAGAAGATATTTGGGAAAATAATACATTTACTGAAAATAAGTAATGTTTAAGGAAGATGAAAATTACCAGAAATTCCAAAATAACTGAGAAAAATTTGGCTGGAGAAAAAGTAAAGATGAACTGAAAACATTAGAAGCATTACCTTTTTACAAAGTGCTAAAAGAGAATTTTTTCTTCAGAAAAATCAAAATATTTTGGTTTTCATTTTTCAAAATTAAAAATTCCACTGAAAGACACAACCAAGAAAAAAATATATCAGTCAATTCATTTTTTACTTCCTCATTTTGCCACATCACCTTTTGTCATTTCCTTTATCCCATCTGTGAAAAACATCAAATCTATTGGGAAAAAATGCGCTCTCAGGTTTTCCAGCTATTGAGTCATTATAAAAGAAAATATATTTTCATCTCTCACAGGTTTCCTTCTTCCTGCATCCTTTAAAACAGGTAATGGTCTTTGAAGACCATCATGTAGGTAACCCACCTGTTTATCTTCGTTCCCTGTTCAACCACTTTTTCTATCTGAGCAGAACACAACCAAGGTTTAAAACCCTTTCATTTTTACCTTTGTCTCACTGCCTTCTGAAATGTCACCCAAAAAAGAAGCGAAGAGAGAGAAGAGGTTTAACTACACAAGGCAGCTTCAGGTAGTGCTGTTGTTTGAGCATCTGTAACCTCAAAAAAGCATTTGGAAATCCAAAACACCAAATGCACCGTAACTGAACTGCTTAGCCTTAGTAACAAACATCCCTCGGAAAAGCCCACTCCACCAATTGAAGCCTCCTGCATTTAAATGGAAGCTTGAATGCTTCACTGTACAAAACAGCTGAGCATAAAGGAAAAATTAAAACTCTTCTAGGTTTGCCTTCATATGTGCCCACACAGTAGTTTTTATTCATATTAAAATACAGAAGTAAACACGTACCTTGTGCATTTTTGCACGTATATACCCAAACAGGACAGGGGATGAAGAAAAAAAGCAATAAAATCATCAATAAACTCCCACCTGTTTCTGTAAATTTAACTTGTTTTTATTTCAGAGTGTATATTTTAATTAGACTAGAACAGCATATCTAAACACTGTCCTTACCACCTCTGGTTTGGAAACAATTCACCTGTCATTGCACTAGTACATTAAATAAATCCTTGCTACCTGGACTTCCAACACTTTCACTGTTCGGTTTGCTTCAGGCTATATGTAATCCTCAAAGGAAAATTAATCAAAAACGAAGGTAGAAAAATCAGATTTTGATCAGAATGCTGTATGTGGTGTTACACTTACCTGTACTGATCACCAGATTACCAGTGTTTTTTCAATGAAATACTCTGTAGTTGTAAATATTCCCAATAAAACTATTCTAGTGGTAAATGGGATCAATACTAAGAAGTTAGATCTTTGAGTCAATATAACAAAATATGAACAAATTAAATGTACTCTCAAAAAACTCCTTTTCATAAATACATTTACTATAAAAACTATTGTGAAGAGTTGCGTGTGTGTGATGTCTTTTAATACAAAAAAGGCAATACTGACTTAAAAACACTGGGAAATACATGGGAAATATTCTGCCTGCAGAGAGCTTTGACCTGAAGAGGCACTCCCTTAATGACTTTCTGTTGATCAATACATTGATGCATCCTGGCCAACTGGGAATGTTCCCTGAAGAAAGCAGTTCTGATTCTCACTGAGCAAAGAATGATTAATAAAATGTTTTCCACTTGTGATCATCTGTATATTCACAAAGTTTTAGTTACTGATGATTTCACCCGTCATGTCAATATCTGCCTCCTTGGATGTTTGACTCTTCTAGTACAGAAGAGATCTCTCAAACACAGCTATGTTTAAGCTCATGAAAGTTCAAATACAAAACAACAGTTATAAAATCGACTTTGTACTTCATGTTTTCTTTCCCTCTTTTGGTTTACACAATAAAATACAACCAGGAATTTGGACTGGAGAATGTTTTCTGTGTATAGCTCTAGTAGCCCTTCTGAGCCTAAGTAACATCAAACTATAAACAACAAAATTACTTGGGCCAGGTGACACTTTCAGGCACCAGAATTAGACTTAAACTACAGACATGAATGGCAGTTTACACCAGATGAGGATGTAAATTCCACTCTGTCTTCTACCCTCCTTGCCTCAACACTTGCTCTTTCCTTCTGCTGTGTGTCCTGACACAGAATGGCCAATTCTCTTCCAACAACATTATTTGTATTTCAGGAAGACAGAGGAGGCTTCCTCCAGTGCAAGCTTCTGAGTGAAGAGAATATTTTCTCAGGTGACTGCTTTTTGTCAAATTTCATCTGGGAACCTACATTACTCTTAACAAATATTAGAAGATTAGGATTGCATTCTGCTATTCTTCCATGTACCAGTTTCCCTAGTGAGTCTGGCACACGGATCAGTTGTAGATGTGGCTCTAATTTGGTGCAATTTAGATATCACTTAACGTAGAACTACATTAGACTTCAGCGCACTTTGAAATAAAAATCACTTACTCTACTGCCTTTCTTTTTCCCTCCCTGTGGTCTATGAAATATCCATTGCTATGGCAGTGCTGATCTGCAGCAGCTCTCCCCACTGACTTAGGCCAGCAGGCTGCTCATGAATCCAGCAGATGTTTCAGCTGTCTAGGCCAATGGAAACCTTATGGACCCTTTTTTCTTCATCTCCTCCCAGGAGCAAATGTTAGTACAGCAGATATCTGGATGTGTGCCATGCAGCAGCAGAGACGGGGAAAAACTGCTGTTGCTTTGCTGAGTGTGGTGGTGTATAATGATTGTATTTTTCCCCAGTCCTCTTTAAAAGGATTATTTATAAATGCCGTGTTCCTGACGTATAGCTAAACACAAAATCTGGGGGGGTTTAAAGCGTATCCCTAGACTTCCCCTGTTGTGCTATTGAACCTTGGATTAATACACAGATGTAAATTAGAAAGATACGTTCATGAGTAAGACTTCTATTTCCCTGACAATACAAATTTAGAAGGGCCTAAATGCAAGTTGCATTTAAAAGCCTGCCCCTAACAGATGGCACAGACTGTGAAAATGGAAACTGTGAAGGGGCTTTAGGAACAAGAACAATTTCAAATTTTTTTACAATTTAATTTAAAATACGGAACAGGTTGCTCAAAGAAGCTGTGGCTGCCCCATTCCCTGGAAGTGTTCAAGGCCATGTCAGGTGGGGCTTTGAGCAACCTCGTCTAATGGAAAGAGAGGATCTTTAAGGTCCCTTCCAACCCAAGCTATTCTGTGTTTCTATGATTCTATGATAATTTAAAGGAAATTATATTCCTGAATTCTCCAGCTGTCCTCAAAAAAATTTTTTTTATCATTTGACCTTACTAGATCGAAGGAAGAGTCTCTTATTCAAACTCTCCAAGTACTTATTCTAGAGTCTGTTTCTTTTTTCAGTGTGACCTCTACATCCTTTTTATTTTTGGAAATTTAACACGGGGTCTCATTTCCAGTGGTCTGTGAATAAAACGCTTCAACCTAATTATTATATTTGTCTGAAATTCTTGCCCTTACCTTACTGTTCTTAGAAGTAATAATTTGGTTTAACAAAAGGAATCAGCAGAAAAACATTTTTTAAACTTCTTCACTCTATGCATTAACAAGATGTATTTTTCGATACAGGCATTCATTAGTTCTCTCCCATGAGCCAGTTAAACTCTGACTCCTCAGAAAGCACAAAAAGGGACAGGACAGGTGTAAATGTGTGAAACCAATGGCAGAATTCAGAGCTGACTTTGGAATTTCTGCTTCAGTCTCACCTGGACTGAAATTTTTGTTTCTTTTTAACTAAAATAGCCTAATGTATAACCAACAGAATAACTTCATTCATCAGTTATTTTCAATTAGAAAAACTGTGTATTTCTTAGCAAGTAATTCCAACTCCTCACAGCAACAAGGATATCAATGCAGCAATTCAAATTTGTTTCTGTCATCCTTAGAATCATATTTTGGTATGTACTCTTGCACAAAGAATCCCTTACAGATCTGGAATGAGAATTACAGTTAAATTTAACTGTATTCAAAAGGCAAACAAATTAATCAGTTCCACATAAATATTCTCACATTTGTACAGCTAAGCTCTACTTAAAAAATACTATTTTTCACTAAAAAAGGTCAAGCTCAGAGGCTACAACAACTATAATTTTTTTAGTACAGAAAAGATTTAGTGAATTTTATAACATGTGATACACAAGGGCTCTCTTGGCAATAACAATATTTTTTTTAAATCCACTGAAATGTAAGAAATCAGCAAGTATATTGATATGTGCATTAAAGTAATTTTCTAGATCAGTGAGTTGATGTCAGTAATGGTTGACTAGATTCCCTATTTGGCTGTAAGAATATTTTAGTTGAAGCCTTTTATTTTATAATTTACTGAATTATTCTAAAGGTTATTTGGTCCCAACAAACTGTTGACTTGAACGAGTTTCTTCTAGAAAAGAAAAAGCATCCATTATTCTACATGCGGTTGTAAAAGTATTTGCTCAAGTCAAATTTGCAGGGTGGCCAAAAATTCTATGTCTGGTCACACTAACGTTACCTTACCATTTGCATTTTACAAAATAAATTGATGCAAATATGGTATTTTTCAGGATGCAAATACGGTATTTGTCAGGATTTAAATCACATTGTTATTTTTTTCTTGATAAACATACACGCCTTTAAAGCCCACTGACGTAACCCCCAGCCGTGGAGTGACCACATATCAGAAAAAAGAAGTGCAGTGCAGCAGAAGGTTTGCTTGCTGAATGACAAGTACGTTCAGAACAGGCTTTAATCTCGCCGGCGTGGGCGACAGACACATCCACACACGGTTATTAACCTGAATCAGCACCACATTCACATGCCCCTACAGAAACGAAACTCTGAGCTCACTAAGGGGCACTGCAAAGAAAGGCAGGAAGACAAATGATGGAGGCAGCTCCCTCTTTAGGGATCAGGGAGGTAGAAACAGCAACACTCCTGAAAGGAACATATGGGGCAGCCACAGGTGTGCCATTTCCTTAATCGCCCCAAAGTATGAAATATTTGATGAAAAAAAAAAAAAAAAACCTAACAAAAAAACGCTGCCGTGCAATTAGGAAATGCAAAGCAAAGAAGAAATTCTCAGTTGCATCCATTAGTGCATCGCTGTTGGTTTTGTGGCTTTGCAGTTAGGGAGCTCCACAAGCTCATGCAGCAAAAATGGGATTCTTCTTGCAATCAGTTCTAGAGTGCGCTAATTGCATTAGTAATGACTGCTGATGGTTCCATTCATAAGAAGAAAAGGCAGATGAGAGCAAGTGTGAGTTAAAACTCCTTAAAGTAGACTACAAATTCATTTTGAAAATGTAGGGGGCTTACAAAACATAAATCTCCCACTCAGTTAGAAATTAATTACATAGCAGAGGAGGACAGCTGATAAAATTTACCAAACTGATTTACCAGGTTCATTAGAGAGATTTTTTAATTCTTTTTAACAGTTACAATAACAAGACTAAACAGGGAAATATATTTCCCCATTAGGGAAATGCAAATGTCAAAGACCACATTTGCATATCAGGGGAGGGCAGGAGAGGGGAGGAGGAGACACAATGACTAACATCTGTTGCACAGATTGAGATAACTAGACTTTCGTTGGACAGCAGAGTGCATTTCTCAGGTGAAGAAATGAAAGAGAAATGCGATGAATTAATGCATTTTGAAGTGGAGGAATGTAAGCCAAATACGAGTTTCTGAACCTCTGAATTTTTAAGTAAGTTTTTAAAGCACGTTGAATACAACAGATGCTTGGGTTTAGGTCTTCAGAAGGAGAATAATCGTTTTAGTGACTTGCAATCACAGTATGTTCTATATCTGAGCAAAAGAGGGTTTTATTGTTTGTTTTCTAGCTGGTCTTTGTTGGTTGGTTTTTTCTAATCCTACAGAGTAGAAAATGTAACACAAGTATTACTCAGTCTTGTTGCCTGGTTATATTTAACTAATTTTTTTCTTTCTGTTTGCACTAAGCACCTGATTCTTGGCATTCATCCACTCAGCAATCAGAATCCCTGCTTGAAATACCGTATGAGAGAGGAAGGTAAGAGAACTGATCTCATTCACCAAGTGCCTTTGTTTTGAGTATCAAGACTTCTGCATTCTCAAGACTGTGCACTTGTTTATGTACATTGAAAAAGCAAACAACCAAGTGCTTAGAACACAATGCATTTTATTAACATTGTTACTGCAAATTTTATACCCACACATATCTACATGTTTGCTCCACAGGCTCCTTTGACTACAGCCATTATAGAGTAAATTGGTTTGCTGTGAAGTAGTTAGGTAAGAATATAAAGATTTGAAAAAAAAAAAATCATTTGAGAAAGGAAGCCAATGATGTAGTGGGGATTTTCTGTGATGAAGTCACACCAGTTTAAAAAGAGTGCATGAAGTTCTGTCTCTGAGCACATGAAATAACAGAAAAGGTGACTTTGCTCATGACTCAAATCTTTTCTCAGCCTCGAGGCATCTGTCACACTTGGAATCCTTGGGCTTTTTTTCTCTTTCAGCCTGTAGTTCAGTGCTTAGTGCTTTCACTTCAACCATGCAGTGGAAAGCTGGTAACTGCTACAGGACCAAGTCCTACAAGGGCTCATGTATACTGTTTCTCCAATTCTGACCTAGAGCAAGCACAGCTATCCCCATACTATCCAATTATCAGGACAACCCATCAGTTTTACTGATCTTCCTTTCACAGAACCACCAACAAAAGATCATATCAACTAAATTATTGAGATAAACTTGTTTCTATCACCAGTGTATTTCTTCCATATCTGACCTTAGGGCCAAGCAGTTGTGGAGATCCCTGTCCTCTGCAACATTGTTATATTGCTTTTTTAAACTATCTTCATTTCAACAGTTGTGTATCCCCACTTTCAAGAAGGTACAGCAAACCCTGTAACAAACTCTTTCTAAACCTTTAGTAAAAACTTAGCTTTTCTACAGGCTTCTACCTCTTGATATCACAAGCTCTGTTTTACTCACTTTTAGACGTTGCTCCTTCTGCTCGACTCTGAGAATCAAAGGAACAGAAAGAATGATAGCAATGAAGACATCTTTTACCATCATGCATTGTACCAAAAGCCTGAGCGAGTTCTCCTGAGCACCACGGCATCACAGCCTCATGCACTTATAAATCTTTCTTATAGCATTTGTTGGACTTTGCATCCTTCAGTCCTCCCAGAATAATCTCCACTGATCAAAATGGACTCATCAACACAGCGGTGACAATACAAGTCAAAAGCCAAAAGAAATGCATCTAAATGCATATAAACTATGTCTAAAAAAATCAGAGGCGTAAAAGAGGATTTGATATTCTCAATTAAATTGACATATAATTACATCATGCCTAATTTAGACACCCTTCCATTTAGAATCCATCAAAGCAGTTGCCTCGAAGCCTTTTGTCAAGCATTCTTCTCATGTACGACAGACTTGGATCACTAAGTCTACCTTACTCTGCCACTGGCAGCAGAGCCAAGAATGTCTCCGTTGCTTCCCTCTAGGTGCTTATTTCCCTTGCCAAGTTCTGCTCTCCCCGTCCCGTGTGCTGCTGCACCACTTCAATTTGCAGACTGGCCAGACCTTGAATTGAATCTATGAAGTGATTCCATTTCAGCAGTCCCAGCCTGGTTGGCAAACTGATGAATCAGCACAACAGAGGTCACGAAGACTGGGAAGAACTTCTCCCATGTCAACTTGCAAGTAAGAAAATCATTACCAAACCCCGTATCTGTGATTTCCTGTGTGCAAGCGACACTTAAATGCAAACAGGCACATACAGAGCAAATATGCACTGCCCAACAACGCAGTGTGATTGCAAAAGATGACTTAAAACCCAGCCGGAGTTCTCTTCCTTAACATCACGCTAAACTTGCTTTGAGAAACCACTTACAACACCATTTCACAGAGGAAGTTTGCATATTTAAAAGGCCAAGAATAATTGGCTGGCTTTTAGTTAAACATGATTCTGGCCGGTGTTTTCACAGGAAAAAAACCAAGGTAACTGTTACAGCCTCCAACCAAGCCGACATTGCAGTGTCTGTTCTGCTGAAAGACTCCAATGTTACTTCCAATGCTTCTGAGTAATTATTTTGAAATAATAAATGCACTGCAACTAGCGCATCTCGTTCCCCATGCATGGAAAACTTTCTTTTCTAGGAGTATATACAAGTTCCCAGAAGACATTCTCTGTAAAAATAGCTTTTAATGGCTTTGCTTTGGGGCAAGAGAGAGAAAAAAACCCCAAACAAAACAAAACTAGGCCCTTCTTATATTTGCAGCAAGAACCACTTATATAGAGCTCTTATAGACCTGCACTGGCCTAAAAAAAGTTCGTGTTGTTTTATTTTTTAATTCATCTAAGCTTTAAATCAGGCAGGACAGTTTCATCCAAATATACTATCAAGAAAAATAGAATAAATTAATCTGCTCCCAGAAAAGATGAAAATAAGGTGAGAAAACCTGCAACTAAAATTATGATCCAGAATTTTCATAAATATTTCCAATCTTATGCATTACCACATGGGGGGAAAAAAAAAAATATACAATCTAGAGATTCCAAGAGGTGGAGCTTCAATAAAATTGAAAACAAACAGGTTGCCAAAAAACATGAGTCTTGTCACAGGACAGCAGGAGATAAGAACTTTCTTCTTCAGATACAAACGAAAACGTGAAAGAAGCAATTGCATGTTGCTCCAATGCTGCACACTGATTCTGTTGTTTCAAAAAAACACACAAAATGCACTAAACTGCTGATATAAGAGCAGGAAAAGCATGAAACCTCTATGCCAGTCTATATTTAAGAACTAGTACACTGATAGAGAAAGCTCATTTACTTCTGACTGCTCTAAATGCTATGTTACAAATACTCTTGCTTCAGGCTTCATATACAGAAGGACAACATCACAGGGGAGCAAGGAAAAAAGAAGAAGAAAAAAAATCAACAAACCCAGCAACCCCTCTCGCCCCCCAAAGCAATATCACATTTGTTTGTACAGATTCTCAAAGCAAGTGTCGTCACAGGATACCCAAGACCACAAAAATAATTTAAAAAAAAAAAATCTTAAAAAACCCCAACCTGTTAAAATAAGTTGGGTTTTTTTTTTTTTTTTCAGGTAATTCCATACATTCGAGATTTCCCAAAGCATCCTCTGGTCTCTTTTCACCTATTGCATGGCCAAACTGTACTCCTGAAGCTCCCAAAAAAGCCCTCAGGACTTGGAATCTCATCGTTACAAATGAATGCCAATACGCTTATTGCAAAAGACATATTAATCAAAATTTTTCTCCCAAATTACTGAAACCATAGATATCTAATGAAAGGTATCACAACATCCTAAGAGCTATGGTGAAACCATTACAACAAGAAGATAAGACTCCATCCCTACACTGCTGGGAGCAACATTTGCAAGTTCTGCCAGCCAAGATAATTAAACAAGAAAGTAGACTGTTTTATCTGTTCTCCCTCACATGCTTACAGATGACAGGACAAAACGTATTAAAATTAAAAAAAATAAAAAAATAGAGGTAATAAAGCAGAAGGTAACTTTTTCAGCAGCTGCCCCGTGTGGCTGTGCTATTAAAGACAAGATAGAAAAGCTATACCCATCCTCTAAGCAAACACACTCCTAAGAAGCCAGAAAAAAAACTTTGCTGGCGTGTGATCATACACAGATTAATGAGTTCAGAAGATAAGTCAAAGAGATGGTAAGAGTTAGTTCTATCCCATTCTCCATCTTGCATTTACAGGGGATATATCGGCTTAAGTTACTATCGTATAAAAAAGCTGAGAGACTCAACAAATAAAAAACTCCAACATTTAAAACATTAAAGTGTAAGTGCAGAAAGGGAGGCTGGACTAAAATGATATTAAGTCGTGCAGACAACAATACAGAAATGGAATCTGATGAAGTTGGAATCCTAAGGCAGGTATAGTGAGCAGAAAAACAGAGCAACTGAACTGGACTGCAGACAGAGAGAGTATTTAAATCACTGCTTTGGGCAGACTCCCTGCAGGTGACAAACATCAGGAAGCCAGAGAGGAAAAGACTGTGACAAGAAGCCTGGACAGCAACAAGCAATTTTTAATCAGGCTTTAGCATGCCTAACGTGACACGTACAGAAGATGCCTAGTTTCCAAAGGGCAGATTGCAGTGTTTAATGAAAAACTGAAAACCACTAGTCCGTTCCAAAATTTCTAGCTGAAATAGCTTGGATGTGAAGAGGGTTTAAAACCAAAGGATGATAATAGGTTAAGGCATAGCAATCACTGGAATTTGGGGGGGGGGGGAAGGGGGAAGTACAGGGAAAATTGGATCATGAGGGAGAAAGCTGAAAGAACAAACTCCATCAGAAAGTGTTTGTATGTCAACATCAAAATATGTCACAGAAATGCATCCATTCTGGTGACTTACTGTTTAAAAAAATAACTTTGACACGCCAGAGAGGAACATTTAGAAATGCATTTCAGATTTTTTTTTTAATATTGCCTTTTACATTTGATAATGCTTAAATTCATGTATTGCATATAAAATGCTAAGCAAATTAATACCAAATTATAAAAGAAAACATTTAAGTTTTAGCAAACTAGAGCATTTTAAAGTGACTTTGTTTTGTTCTTTTAATCTTGATACCTTATTGATTTTAAGAATAGAGTATCCTTCAAATATTTTGTATAAAAAATATTTTTTCTAATACAGACTACTTTAATGTGAATCTTTGCAAAGAAAAAGCAAAACAAAACACCAGACCTCAATGAGTTCCACAATACTCATTTATATTTATACAGTCTCTAGCTGCATCACAGCATTAGAAGAGGGATTCACAAAACACAAAGTCTATCTACATTTTCCTCTTACAGGTCACAAGAAATAACTAACAATAAATTCTTTAAGCAGAAGCATAGAACAGACTATAGGAAGGTTTCTAAACCAATATTCATTCTACTTCAAGTTGGGTGTGGAGGGAATTGGCTAATAAAAAGTCTTACACACAAAATCCATTATAGGAAGGCTTATTTCCCCAAAAGTGGGTCAGAAACAATTTCAACCTTGTTAACGAGATGTGGAAATGAAGACTGTTGAAACAAGCAATGCAAGAAAGAGATTTTAAAGTCTTTGTTTTGTACCCAACCCCGAAGTTTAACAAACAAAATTTAAGGGATCAAAGCTAGTCTATTATGAAGCATAAAACTATCTGTGCTGAAAGACCATAAATTATGTATGGAGCAGGCATATTTACTAGTGCTGCTAGTAATGCAGAACATCTCTGAATGAGCACTCACTGCTGAATGCCTCATGTTCTTTTATGATGAATTATGTAGAAAGCTCCGACACCACAACTATGCTGAGGTGCTAGAGTTCATGTACAGGAGTGCTTGAGAGTCACTGAATAACTGGGAGACAAAAATATTACCTTTTTCATTTTGCTCAGGTCCAAACAGAAAAATTAATATACTGAAAAAGTCAGATAAAATTGTCTTCTCCACCTCCCTTTTTTGTCTTCTCTCTCCTCCCTCCCCTGACCACATCTCCCTTCTTCAAGTGATGTAGGTACATAAAACTGTGAAGTACTGATTGCAGTAAGGCACTAAACTCCATGAGAAAAAAAAGAACAAAAAACAAGATTTGAGAATGTGAAACCTGCATCTTATGTCAATTTGAGTATTTCCCCCATCAGGAACTGGTCATTAAAAAAAAAAAAAAAAAAAAGCTTTTTCTTTGTTCAAAACACGTTGATTTACATTAAAGACTCAAAAGAATTTGAAGTATTAATGAAGTGTGGGGAATGGCTGTAAGGCCCAATGAGGCCCAGTGCATCAGCTCTTCCCTGCTCCGAGGCACCGACATCCAGAAGCCATCTCTAATGCTCTTATCCATGAACCAGGACTGCTCTGGTGCATGGCTATTCTTCTGATTCAAGACCTAAGTCAGTACTTCTCTCTGGTTGCCTCACAGAACTCCACACATCGGTGTGAGTGCAGGGATTTTTAGCAGAAAATCAAAACCAAGCGCAGGTTTTCCCATCCAGATCTGAAGCACATCAGGAGACAGCAGACCGCGGTGAAGGACAAAGCAGCAGTCATCTGCCTTGTTCCAGAGGATTGGGATCATGAGGTTAGGCTAACCAGCAATCCCTACAATCATTAGGAGCCTGCTTGTTTACCTCCTACATGGGTGGACACATGGGCGTGAGCAGTTTACTGTTTCCCAAAAGAGAATGATGAAAATCTGCAGGCAAGCGATCAGATTCAACAGTGAAATATACTTGATACACAACTTGCCTTAATGTAATACACCAGGAAAATATGAAGGGCTGCTAAACAGGGCAATTTTCCCCCCAAATACTTCAGGTGGCTCTGATTCCAACTAAAATATCACAGAATCATACCACAGAAAGGTTTGGGTTGGGAGGGACCTCAAAGATCAGCTACTTCCAACAACCCTGCCATAGGCAGGGACACCTACTAGATGAGATCAGGTTGACAAAAGCCCCCTTCAGCCTGGCCTTGAGCACTTTCCAGGGGTGGAGCATCCACAGGCTCCTCTGAGCAACCTGTTCCAGTGCCTCACCACACTCACAACAAGGAATTTTCTCCCAACATCTAATCTAAAACTGACCCCTTTCAGTTTAAAGCCAGTATTAGCTTGGGATTGCCCAGCCCAGGTGCCGGACCTTGCACTTGGCCTTGCTGAACTTGATGAGTTTCACACAGGCACATCTCTCAAGCCTGTCTAGGAGGGTGTCCCTTCCCTCCAGCGTGTGGTTGCCGTTGGCAAACTCACTGAGGGTGCATTGAATTCCACTCATGTTGACACTGACAAATATGTCAAACAGCTCTGGTGCCAACACTGACCCCCTGGAAGGCTATTCATCGCTGGTCTCCACTTGGACATCGAGCTGTTGAGCACAGCTCCAGCCAATCCCTCATGTATGAAGCAGTCCCTCCAGCAAATCCATGTATCTTCAGTTTAGAGACAAGATGTGTCATGTGGGACAGTATCAAACGCTTTGCACAAGCCCAGGTAGGTGACATCAGATGATCTTCCCTCAACCACCAATGCTGCAATCCCATCACTGAAAGCCATCAAATTTGTCAGGCATAACCTGCCTCTTAGTGAAGCCACACAGGTTGTCACCAATCACCTCCTTATTCTCCATGCACCTCAGGAGAGTTGCCAGAAGGATCTGATCCATGATCTTGCTGGGCACTGAGGTGAGACTAACGGCTGTAGCTTCCCGGGTTTCCCTTCCTTTTTAAAAAGGGGGATTATATTTCTTTTTTTTTTTTTCTTCCAAAATATAATGGCTTGGCCTCTTCATCTCGCAGTACCCTTAGAGCCCACGGATATATCAAAGTATTTTTCAGTCCTTGTGCTATTTGAAAAAGCCAAAGTCTTTCCTATTTACTCAGACCTATACAGGAGTAAAAAATAGATAATTTCTTCTTCTTTTCACACTGAAGACACTGGTTTAGCACACTGCATTTTTTCAAACTTCTCATTTATAGCAGGTGGTTTAATTTTCAAATCTTCAGGGAAAAATATCCATCTTGGGCTGAAACTTTATCTGTCTCAATTCAGGAGAGAGGATTCATTTTTTTTTCTCCTACAGAAAGTTATAAACCTCATCTTGAAGTCTTTGAAGATGAAATGTATTTTCCCTATGCTCCTAGCTTCAGCAATGGCCTAGAGATTTAACAGGAAAGTAGGTCATTAGAGTCCCAGATACCTTCTTTGACATAGCTAAATGACATTTCTTCTGGAATCCAAATGTCATTTTTGCCCTTTATTCTTAGAAAAATAGATGTCAATCCCCACTAGAAAACACTGCAATCATTACTTTTTGATAGAAAATTTAAATCAATGGAAAATAAAATCAAGTTTGAGGCACTGCTTCTCTTCAGCTTCTGTTTCCTACCAATTTTTCTAGGCTTCCTGAGCTGCTCAAGCCTCTCTCAGCTGGCCAGTCTTTTCTGGTCAACAATGAGTCTGAAGGTACACAAGGCAGCATGTGGACATTTTGAAGGCCAGCTCCCAGCATTTGAAAAAAATTCTGCTTCCTTTCACACTGATTTAGATAGAAAGCAAACCTAGCATTTTAGTGAACTTTCATGCTACAATCTGACTGCACATTGTAATGCATTCAACTGCCACACAAAGCGTAATGACTACATTACCATACTGTAGATAAGTGAATAGCAGTGGCTGAATAGCAGTGGAAAGAAAAAGAAGCTCTACAGGGCTTCAAAAGTCTAAATGGCTAATTTCAATCAAGCCATGCTAGTTGAGAAAGCCCTGTCTCTCCTTTCATTGGCATCCTCCTGACACCAGCCCAGATCTCTCCTCCAGCGCAGGGTTTCTCTTCTAAGAGTCCCCACTTCTCCCACACACATTTGAAGCACGGCTGTAACATTTTACAGATTGACTGGCATTTTGTGGTTTTCTATTATGCTCCCCCAGGATACACAATTTATGCCTAATAGAAGCTCACACGATGCTCTCAAGGAAACAAAGCAGGGAGAAACAGGGAAGCAATGTGTTTCCGCAAGGTCTTAAGACTTGAATGACATAAGTGACAGAACAACACTGAAAATGGAATAAAAAACCCTCCCCCAAAACCCCTATGGCCTGGTGGGAGGCCAGGGGATGGCCTACACAGGAAAACTTCTGAAATTCAAATCAGTATGGAAGCTGGAAGAACTAGCCTGCCTTCTGGGGAATATTTATTGTTCAAGTGGGACGGGTATTCCATTACGATAATCATTACAAAAATTAAATTCTGTGAGAGAAGCCCAGCCACAGGAGGAAAGCCTATTCATTCTTTTCATTTCTGTACATAACTTGATCTGAAAAGAATGTTGAATTATTAGCTCATTAGTTTTATACACTTGTAAATTCCTAAAATGCAAATGGACATCAATGCAAGGATTGATATTCTCTCTCCATTTCTGAGCTGCTGCTTGGGAAGCACTAGCTGACACACTTTACATTTCCACAAGTCAATGACAAATAAACACAGTAAGAACTACATCTCCAAAACAAGTGAAAACAGCTTCTTCTGAAGGAAACTTAGTTGTAAAACAAAGGGGATTTCCCATTACAGACATTTTGAATGAAAACCAAACTACATGAAAGCAAGAATTTCTACCTTGAGAAATAAATGGTTACCTACAATTGTTTCTGCATCCAACTAAGACAAATCCTGCTTCTCCTGATGGACCACACACAGCGCATATAATGTATGCATATAGAAATGAGAGTAATTATTAAACAAACCTCACATATAGAAAAGCCATCTCTCAGAAAAGGAGGGTTGCAGTAGTCTCAGTTAACAAAAGAGAAGTGAGTCTGTGGGAAAGCAGTAGGATGTATTCCATCATGCACAGGTACTAATAGAAATCAAGAGTCTATAGTCTTATCTTTGCTTACACCATCTAAAACAGCACAAGGAAAGACAGGATTTGGTAAAGTGACAGTGACTTCTAAGAGCAGCCCTAAGACACACGATGACCTGCAAAGCCTAGGCAGGACCTCCACAGTTGGCTGCTGCAAAGGATGTTAACTCAGAATCAACAACTTACGGTGCACGCTAAGGAAACATTGCATATTTCTCTCCATTTCTAATGATCTACCAAATCTTGCAGTCAACAGATCCACACAAATCATCCCATGATCACTTCTAATCACACCAGTTATTCTACAGGAGTACTATTTGAACAGCACAGGAAAAGGACTCCCTACAAAGTCCTCTGCTCAAGTGCTTTCCTCTCCCTTTCCCTTGAAACAAGACTAAGGCTTAAAAAGAGTTAACTGAGGTACCTTGTTCTAGTCTACCTGTGCTGCCCAAAGATTAAAACAACTCATTCTGTTCTGTGTGCTGGTCCAAAGAAATCTAAAAGCTAGAAGAATGGTAGTAGGCTGTTAATCAAGACTAGGTAGACATTTCAATAGGCAAAAAGGGCCTAGAGCCAAGGGTTTTTGCAAGCTTCAGTTAGCAGGTCACTAACAATGGAAAGTAGAAGGGTCATGGCGAAGAAGAAGGGCCAAAGACCCTTGAGATGAGGCCGAAGGCTGGACCTCCCACCGGATGCAGCCATAAAAAGACTTGCCAAAAGATGATGACAGAAGATTCCGCCCCAGGCCCCGCCTTAATTCCACCTGTTATGAATATGATGATTAGATGTTGAAATTGTATGAATATGCATTTACGATGATGTAATCATGCGTGTAGACTGTATAAATCACTTTGCTTTCACTGATGCCATTAGGCAAGTTTGTCCAGCGCGAACTGGCTTTGCCTCCAGTGCTGTCAATAAATACCTTGCTGCTAAAAGATACAAAATTCTCTTAGCAGTTTCTTTCACGCCGAGGTTTTTCGGAATCACTTTATATGCAGTCCATAATTAAAAAATGAGGAAAACCTTGACGTTATTAGCCCTTGAAAGAATCCCAGAGTGATGCTCAGCATGATACTCACAGACAAGGAACTAGAGATCCTTACAGCACTACAGCAGCACACATGAAAAAGTCTTTGCTGATTTAGGCCTTTATGCCTCAGCCAAGAAACCAAGTTATTATGAATATAAAGCCACAAATGTTAGCAGCGATAGTGAATCCTCAGCCATTTAAACACCGTGTGTTTCACTGACCACTGTCCGCTAAAGTAAAAGAGATTCTCTGAAGATCTGATTTCGTACGGAGTTGAAGAAACACATATTGAGAACTGAGCTAATGTGGAACATCAAAGTTCTATGGCGTTCAATAAAGCGTTTGAGAAGAAAAATAAATCCTTATAGTTAAAGCACTTTCTCCAGTTCTTTTGGTTAAAAGAGCACTCTGGAACAAAGCCAAGCCCGAAAGAAAAGCCTGCACTTTCAAAAGTGTTTGTAACTATCAACAGAGAAGTAAAAACCAGCGACCATGGGTTTACTGTAACCGTTATCCTTTCTCCAGTATTTAAGTATTAATATCAAACTCCTTTTCTCTGTAAGAAATTTTGTCTCAATAGAAGCTGAGGAATTCAGATATTTGGGATAAAGAGAAGTTGAAAACCTGCCTCAGAGCAGCAGCTCCATCCAACTGCCAGATATTAGGCAAAGATGCCCAGCAATTCCACAGCAGGTATAAAATATGATGAACACATCTTGGGAACTCACTGTATCTTTTTGATTGTACCTAAATTAACAGTCTAGACTCTGAAAAAAAAAAAGAAAGAAAAAGTGTTTTGTCTGGTTGGAATCTGAAAAGTTATTTAACTGAGCCAGTACACAGCAATGTGTGCCTGTGTCCTGTGTGTTCGTGACACTTTCATATTCAAAATGCAATGCACCGCCTACAGAAATTCACTGCAGAGAGCCATAAGGGCTCAGGGCTCAATACCAGGACCAGATTTACAACAGCACATCCATTCAAACAGCAAATAAAGGAACTACATTTCCAGCAGGGTTTCTTTTCAAGTATGGCAAACTCTCCTAATACACTGCTTTTGATAGTCTGGTCTCAAATACTTAACAACCAAATGAGGGCAGACAAATTGAAAAAAAGAAAAAGCAATCGGAATTCATTTTAACCACTGTGTAGGGAAGAGAGGCCTGTCTGAAATTCGGGGAATAAGAACTGACAAAACGCTTTAGTCGACGATAACCAGGTCCACCTCCAAATGGAACATCCTCCCCAGAGCCCCTCTCCCATAACTGCGCTGCACTTCACGAGCCTGAAAGCAAACATTATTTTGCTCCATCCCAAACTCTTCTATGCTGGCTAAATAACTATTTAGACAACAAATGACTGACATATCGGCTCAGTGTAGATGTTTTTGAAGTGAAAAGGATATGTCAACAGCAATAGCTTGCCCCTACAGATATTGTTTCAGGGAGGCTTTGTACTTTTCTTTGCTATTTCTGTGTTGGTAGAGTGGCTTTATTCCATGATGACCTGCAACTTTAATGAGGGTGTTACTTTACCACAATTATTAATAGTACTTTTTTTACATCTGGTCTGGAAAACATACCAAAATAAAATGCAATAAAAGCAATAAAGAGGACACATGCACTTATCGAACTGCTGCTTTCAGTGCTGCTCCATCTAAGAAAGGAAAAGCTGATTTTTGTTGTCCCCTTAGTAGGGAGCAGAACCTGGGACCTGGAATAGCAGAAGGATACTGGCTGGAACTACAGTGGTGAGCGTTTGGACTATGTACAGACAACGTCATGTGGAAATCTTGGCTGTCTCAATATTGGAAAGACCTTACAGATGTTAGGGCCAAGTATTTCCCAAATACAATTGTAAAGAGCAGTCAGCAACTTTGTTAAGAATTATTATCATTGTGATTCCAGCTTTCTCCCTCTGGATCAGCTGGAATTTGTAAGGAAAAAAAAAGGTATAGCAACATATTTTTGTGACTCTTCTAAAAAAACCTCTCTACAACTCAGGCAACTGCTTTCTCTCCCAAATCTCTTTTGGCAAATGGCAAGTAGATATGTATGATTTTCTGAGATTCTAACGTAATTAAAATGCTTTATAATGGAAATATCTGTGAAATAACCCATTATCTTGATCTAATGGGAACTTTTGCATTAAAGAGGATTTAAAAAAAAAATCAACACAACACACTTTCATATTTATAAGCTACACATTAAATTAAAGATACCATATTCTTTTTGCCAAAATGGAACAAGAGCTGGAGAAAGTCAATAAAAATTCCCTATCTAAATTAGTTTTTAAAATACCTGCTCCTGTATAAGCATTGACAGCAAAAGTGTGCAAGGAAGAGCAATGTTTCATATATGCCTTCGCAGTCCTTCCCCATTCTCAGTGTGGTCATATTAAAAACTTTTATTTTTATTTGTTTTATTTTTCTGTGAACTGTCTTCACAGACAAGCATCAAGTTTTGATCTTCATCACCACTTTCCTCCCCATCAGAAATGCTGAATATAAGAAAACTCTGACCCTTAACTTCCATGAAAAATCCCAGAGGAAAACCGTGGCAGACACAAGAATGAAATCCACACGTTTCAACCTCACGGGTTTAAACAACAGATAGGATTTAATCAGTAGACTTCAGATGTGAGTAAACTACAGGGGAGGGGAATACCAAAGAAACAGTAAAGGAATGGTTATTAAGGCTTCATTAGCTTTGGTCTCTCCAAAAGTACAATCCCTTTTAAATACTAAAGGTGCTTTTAATACCTTAAAGTGACATATGAAAGTTCTACCTTTAGAAGTTGAAACTGTATTTTGAATAAAAACATTGTAAGATTTTACAAAGAAGAGCTCCTCTCTTTCAATAGCACTAGAATATCTGAAAAATTTCAAACAGGCTTCAGATCACACTGTGCTACTACAACAGCCTTGGCAAGTTTTCTGTAATGACCTTGTAGTAAAGGCAGAAGATGATAGGTTTTTATTCCTACGTGTCTCCAGAGAGAAAGCTTATAACCATAAATAAGTGCTCCTCCAAACTACTGTGAGTTACGGAGTTTCTCCAGGCTCTGCACTGGATTCACACTTTCAACATCTATACCCTTCCACCAGTTTGTAGTCTTTGCCATAATGTTGCAGGGTGTTGTTTTTGCAGGTGATACCCTGAGTTAACTATCCCTCAATAAAGAAAACTCTTCAACAGCGGCGCTGGTACCTGACAGGTGTCAGTAACTGCGGCGCTCAGAACTTCAGGAAGACATCGCACATAAGAAAAACAGCAGCGTTTGGGTCTCCTCTGGGTACATTTATTTTCCTATTCCTAACATGGACAGACGCTGCTGCTCCATGTTAACTACTTAATTCTATGGTGATTTTACCTTGAATGAGAAATATGCTTGGCTAATTACATGTATTGAAGAAAGGAACGAAAGTGGTAGGTTTAGACCCTGCTCATTGTGTTAATCAATTCTGGTGAACACAATTTATCCTGGTCTCTATGGTTTTCAGTCAAAACAAGGGAATTAATGAAACCTATTATTTACCAGTGGTCTTTACAAATATTTGTGTAGAGCAACACAATACACTTTATCAAATACTGTAAGAAGATCAAAGAGATGGTTTGGTAGAACAGGACCATTGATGGAGACCTGGTGAAGTCTGGAGAAACAAATTGCCTCCCAGCTAAAAGATAACACGAGTCACTGCCCAGCTATCCAGGCAATAACAGAGTATATTTGCACAACATGCTTCACGTGATCCCTCCTGATTTAAACTTCAAATAAGCTGATACCAATTTCATTGACATAATGAGAACAAACCAAATAAATCAAGTGAGTAAAGTCCAGAGTGATCTTCGCCTCTTGGATAAGATGCATTTAGACACTGTATCAACTGCTATGATAATTTGTATTAGAGACTGAGATGCATGCCTTAAGTGGCACTGTTAAAGCTAAATCTAATCTTATGTTTCTGAAGGTAAATCACTCTCCTCTTTAAAAACTAAGGCAGAAACAACATACCTCTCCATTTGTAGAAGAACTGACTGAAAGAAAAGTGTTCAACTCTGGAACTCAAAGACAATTTCTTTGGGATACAGGTGCAATACAAGTCAAGAAAAAGAGGCAACTCAAAAATCTCCTGGATATTCAACAGGCTAAAAAAAAATTAGTCCTTTTAATTATCAAACTTGTGAAGCAAGTGAAATAGAGTTAAAGGCATTTGTAGTACTTAAAAGTGTAATATTAAAATTGAAAAAAAATTGAAGGTATCTCCCATCGACAGGACTTCCCCTAGAGCCCATAGAAGCACAGCTTTTACACCAGTTTTCGAGAGAGTGTTGTGTGCATATATAGACTGAGAGGGTACAAAAGTAGTACTTCCTTATGAGAAGCAGTGGGACTATGATATAAATATTATTTCCCCCTAAGAAAAACTAAAAATAGAGCATCATACAAAGCTAAAATGGGGAAAGGAACATGGCAGAAATAGCTACCAATTCAACACATTTTTATATAGATTGGATGCGATGTTAAGGCAGTTCCATCTTCCCCTCTGCAAAAAGGCTCCTCTTGGGATTTAGGAATCTGCTTGGAAATGTCACCATTTCTAATCTGTGGGCCTCTGGAGTCTTAGGAACAGGAAGGAATGTTGTGCTTCTCGACAAGCAGATGGTAAGTCATCTTTCTGGAGGGTTTCCTTTCCCCTCCTACAACAGCAATTGGCCTTTATATTAATTTTTTTTTAATAGGATGTTGCCATATTCATCCTTACTATTCTCAACTAAAAAAAAAACCAAATCAAAAAAACAATGTGACAACAAAACCCCACAAACCTCACAACCAAAATTATAAGAAATTCAAATTTACATTTGGAAGGGTTATAAAGCCAAGTGCCTAACTACATGAGGCTTGGGGAAGCTCTGGAAATAACTTTTTAATAGCAGATGGCATAGAGTGTATCAAAGAAATGAAAATGAGGAGCACGGAACTTCATTCCTTAACTAATTGCATTCGAACAAAGACACTTGGCGTCTTCTGTTCCACTTGCTGACTGAAAATTGACACATCATTAGTGGATCTGGTAAGACCACTGAGCCTGGAAACCACTGTTAACTGCTGCCAGAAGATATTTGCAAAAATATTGTCCCCAAAATGTCACAATAGCCCTTCTTTAGCGGTCAAGCAGCCTTCAAGTTGGTGCTTTGCAAGAGGAAATGCTCATTTATGGAGACCAAGTTAAACAAATCTTAAGAAGCAGTGCATTAAGGAACAGTCATGCACTGAAATATTCATGCACTGAAACAACTCTGACAGTCTGGGATTTTCAGGTGGTATCTTTGGTTTTTGCTTCATCAAATTAAGTGCCATAAATGACCATTTTCTTGTTTTATTTTACCCCCTACCCTTTCAAATCCTTCTGAACTAGACTTCTTGGAAATGACACAAGTATTCTGTCCAAAACATGACTGTTCTGTGGCAGCATCTGCCCAAGGTAGTCCAAAGAAAGATCCTCCCTTCTATGCAAAATCCAAGTATTTACCCTTTCTGGAGACCACAAAATAATAAAAAAATATCCTGCAGTTTCTTCTAGGTAACAGAAAGTCTAAGAAAGAAAACCAGGGTAAAATAAAGCCATAATAGTGTGAATCTATCCTGGAGCTGTGAAATCCTTGAGATACTTCAATTTGACCGGAAGGCTGTAAGCAACCAGATTTAAGTGGGTTTTATTTATTCAGTCTAGACGACCTGCAGACCAGATGACCTTCCAACCTAAATTGATTCTAAGTGCCACGAAGGAAGGATAAAGTACCGGGTTCAACAGCTGCTTTACAGCACTTAATACAAGCAGCCTTCAACAAAGTCTGAGAAAATACTTGAAAGGAATAGCACTGAATGCAAGGTTTGAGAGCAAAGGCTCCAGTGTTCTCCTTACAGACAATCCCACGAGGAGCAGGAGGGAAGCTGGAGGCCACCAGTTTTTCCCTGCCACCGATGCACAAACCAAAGACAGGTGGTGCCAGAGAATATCAGCTACTAATGAGCCCTGGAAACCTCAGATTTCAGGGCAGGCACGAGCCCCAAGTGCACCTTACTGAAAATGGGAGCACAAATTCCAAACTTTCCAAAGGGACAGACAATGATCCAAAAATTAGAGCACAGACACAAAAGAGTGCTGGATTTCATATTAAGAGTACCAAAAGACAAACTCCTCCTGAGAATTCTCACAGTTGCAAATTTCCAATGCCATATTAGATAATTGTTTGCCAGTTAATTGTTGTGCCTTAAAAGGATGAACAGAACCTTCTTTACTGCTTAGACAGAGCAACGAGAAAAGCAGTAAGACATCATCTACTTTATGTCTTCCACCACAGGAGATAATAAAATAGGCCCTAGCTTTTGATAAAAGATAGAACTATTACGGGATGGGATTCCTTGTGGGTATTGGATACCTTTATCACAGGGCTGTTCAGCACCAAAGGAAAAAGCTGAAGACTTCTTGAAGGCACTGTGCAACTGAGCAAGAGAACTCCAAAGGCAATGCATATCTCAGTGTCAAGCCTAGTTTACAATATACAGTTTCAGTTGTGCATTCCATATGCACGTGCACTCGTGAAATGAGGGTGTGTTCATGCTCACAGACCAGTGGGGCCCATGAGTAATTCTGACTCATTCTGTAATTCCAGTGCCTCCAGGGCAGTTTCTGTTTGAGTGGCAATGTGTGGGTACACCAAGTAATGACTGAATACTGATGAGATTATGCTTATTTGTGCTGAAAATTTGCTTCTGTGGATGTGTTTTGGCTTTTCTTGGTTAATTATGAAGGTCTAAATGTCTTGACCACTGTTTTACAGCACCACGGCTGAATACATAACAGTACAGAAAGGATAAAGCAAATTTCAAAGCATGCATAGGCAAATACACAAACTTGAGTTTATTCACTCCCCTCACTCATGACATCCAATGCATGCAAAGTTTCTGAGAAAAAGCCATGCAAGGGTTTAAAATAAAATCTGAGCCGCACTTTAATTATTAATTATACTAATACATAAACACCACTAACTGGCTGTTTTCTTTGTTTATTATTATTGTTCTACATCTTCAAGCTAAACAATTTGTATAACTGAACTTTACAAACATCCTGACTATGAGTCCCTAGCTTTCAAAATACATGTAAACAAGCATGGATATTTGCCTTAAAACCTGATGTTTAATTACCAGAAAACTCAATTTTACCTACCAGAAATAATAGGAAAAAAGTAGTAAAATATATATTTTCATTATTTTCTATGAAAATATATATTCATACATATAAATACATTTGCACATGTACATATACAAATGTATGCATGGATTTATATGTATATCTAAGTGAAAATACACCCCCGAGGAAACATTTGCTACACCACTGCTCTGCTGAAATTCAGGAAATGGTTTACAGCACCGCTGACGTTACATGATTAGTTCTGAAAGGTTTATTTCTTTGTCACACTGATTTGTGGCAATCACCTTGCTGCTCTGAAGTCATGAATCTCCGGAGGTTTTATGGCATGCCTTTCTATACATTGGTATGCTATCAGAAACAGTGAAGATCATTTATACCAGTGTGAAAAGATGGGAAATGCTTAGGAGACACTTAGGAGTTCATTGTTCTCTCTTCAGATATTTATGACTATGACTAGAGATAAAA
Source organism: Grallaria varia (assembly GCA_013396735.1). Classification (NCBI taxonomy): domain Eukaryota; kingdom Metazoa; phylum Chordata; class Aves; order Passeriformes; family Formicariidae; genus Grallaria; species Grallaria varia. Next base: position 1,165,537 of record VWZG01008543.1, read on the forward strand.
AATATAAATTGCATTTACATATTTATGAGCATTTTTTATGCAATATCTTCATTTCGATTAAAATGCCATCAATATCTCCACGTTATTATAATGCAAGTCAGAAATCTAACTACAATGCACTTGGTTTTATCTTTTCCCTAAAAACTTCCTAAATTAAAGCAATTAACAAAATACAGCATGAGCAGTGCTGATTGATAAACAATGAAAATAGCCTGCACTTAGGCGCAATTATAAAATTGTAAGGAACTAATCTATCATACCATAAGACCTAAAGATATTTCCCTTTGTTTTGAGGAGCAGAAACAACCTTGTGAGAAAACGCGTGGGCTGCACAACCATGCAACACAAATTGAGGAGTGCAAGCAGAAACTCACCTCTACCTTTGTTCTTTGTAGCAGCCACTGGAAGCAAGGAAATGATGGCACAAGAAGAAGAGAACAAAGATAGATTAGACAGAAGTTGGAGCAGGTAAGAATACAGAGAAACTTTATCACTATCGATTCAAAGCTAACAAACACAGTTTCTACGATAACTTGACCTATTTATTAGAGACACTGCAGTGCTATGAGAGAGTTCAGATCTATGATTCTGTCAGAAACCCTGTGACAAAAACTTAGAAAGTACATCAGAGCACACACTCAAAAAGCATCACAAGGAGAGCAGAAACATCATGGGCCATTAATCACAGGTAGGTGAGACCATATGTACACACACTTGCAAATTCTAAAACTCACAGCACAATTTGCCTTGCCAAAAGTACATTCTGAAGTACCTAAATCTTAGGTCATTCCCTTGCCCCTATTTCTTGAAACGTCATTCTCCTGTGAAGCTGATGCAAACAAACACTGGTTAAACTGCAGGTGCTCCAATGATTTATAACCAAGGTTACATGACTTGTTTTTCTTCATTGAAGCCTGTACATTCAGATTGTTCTTGCACCCTAATGGAGCACGCAAAGCAAAAGGAGCAGACAGTGTTTTAGTGAACAGAGATCATTGTTCTGACTCAGAGAAAAAGGACACTACAGCCTTCCTTGAGTATCCTGAAACCACAGTTTCACACCAGTGGGTCGGTATGTCCAACAAGGTAAGGAAAACAAGCACAGCAGCTTCAAGTGTTCCACTAACATCTGCCCTACCACCGAAATAAAGAGAATCATTAATTTCTGTTTTCCGAGGCTCACAGATAATACTTCTGATAAACAATATTAATCGCAATCCAAAGTTAGAATGGAATCACTTTGTGTAAATGACACAAAAAAACACTGGCCACAACACTCTAAACTATCAAGTGCACTTTGAAAGGGCTTTCATTCAAGAGCATCTCCGTAAAAAAAAGGTACCTCAGAAAATAAAACAAATGTAATTCCACTTCTGCTGGCCCAGCTGGTACGGCAGAACCACACTAACAATTCAAAGGCAGCTACACTTGTGACCAAAACACATAAAAGGAGAAAGACCCAACCCCTGTGATGCTGTCTTTGCTTCTTTTGTTCACACCTAAAGGGGTTGGTTTGTTTGATTTTTTTTGTTTGTTTGTTTGGTTTGGTTTTGGTTACAGTTTTGATTGGGGCTTTTTTGTTTTATTTTGGTTTTTGTTTGGGCTTTTTGATCTGCTGTTTTGCCAATCAGTCTTTACTAAGACAAGTAAGGCAACATAGCAGTAGCAGTGAAGGCCAAATACGAAGAAACTGTCAAAAAACTTGGACTTTTAACAAGATATGTCAGTTCTCTAGATATTTTCTCTTCCTGCTCTGATCACTCCTTTACTTCCAGATGCACCGTGCTGGATTGCCATAATTCTCCTGGCAGTGAAAACAAAACAGAAAGAGCAGTCTCGTGATGTCTACACTCAGCATTACTTCATGAACCAGCTCAGCTCTGGGGACGTACAACGAGTGCAGATGCTCCTGCAGAGCTCTTTCCGTAAGGCTGCTTTTAACAAGACATATTCACCTGCAAACCTGCCTGTAAATCTTACAGGCACCAGAAATTGCTTGTGCTGTAAACATAATTAATGGTGCCATTCTAATTTTATAAGAAGTGCACAGTTTCTCCTTCATGAAAATATAAGTTGATAATGAATGTGCCGAGTTCATCAACCTGTTCATTTCCTTCTGCTGCCCCTTCTTTTGCAGTCCTGAGAATTACATCTACATGAATGCATTATCACTTCTAGTCAGAATAATCATATAAACTGACCAAAGGTCTGGAGGAAACACTACCTCCCCCTCCCCACCGGAAATTTAAAAGCAACGGGAGACTTTAATTAATCTCAATAAAAATGATTTATATGTGTGTATATATGTATGTAAATACATACATTAAAATACATATGGAATTGAATTATTCAGAATAAATACATATACGCATATGCAAATAATATAATCTACGTGTATGGGTACATATATACACGTATATTAAAAGAATCCATGCATTCCATGATTAGACAGCTTTATTTTGAAGCATGTGCACTGGACAGAGATTTATTACCTATCATGTACCAGTAAATAAAGAAAAGATATAAATGAGGCTACAAATAATTGGGAGTAGGACAGGTTACTAGGCTTGTTAGGCCAATTATAACTCTCTGCAAATGCACTAATAGAGGACTAGATGACAGTAACCTTCTTAAAAATGTCATGTTCAATACTTGTAAGTTTTTCCATTGACAGCATGGTCCAATTACAAGTCAATTCGTAAAGTTCAAACTGCACAACAGCCAAATTAGCTGAAAACGGCCTTTTAAAATGTAATTCTGCCTTACTGAAGGCAACTGGCTGGGGCTGTTTCCATCAATGACCCATCCTTTGGACACCTGGCATGAGGGAAAATTCCCTTTCATTGTTATCACTGAGGTAGGTCTTTCTTGTTCCAAAGGCAAAACATTTTTTCTCCTTTCCCTCTTTACTCTCCTTGTCGCTCTGTGGTAAAGACAAGATGATGTTCAGCTATACCCACAATATTTGAAAATTTCTACCTACCTATTATCATTACACGAAAAGTCACAGGAGACAAGCACAGATAAACGTTTCAAATGAGCAATAGCAAGGCTGAAATTTAGCAGAGGGAAGGTGAGCACACCAGATACGGGATAACTCAGGTTTTTATACCCCTGAAGTCAGTGACAAAAGACCTGTGGGTTTATACTCGTAGGAGATTAATTTGAAATTTCTGTAATACCAGTAAAATGGTTTACGACTGGCCAGTAAAAATTTTTGGGCGCAATGCAACTTAAAAAATAGAATTTTCTACACGTGGCTGGCATATACTTTATTTGGCCAAATTAACAAGGCAATCAGGAAATGAATAAAAGGGAAAGGGAATGACTTCTGGTATTTCCCTATGTTCAGGGATTTCTGTAAAAACACATTTATAAGGATGTTTTTCTTTAGCTACTATGTCCTGTCTTAGGAAATTAATTCTGGACAGGGAGGGATACTTCAGAAAAGTGTGAACAATGACCTTTGTTGGAATTTGAGGAAAAATTTCAAGACCAGAGAAGAAAGACAGACCATATTCTCAGAAGTCAGGTTGAAAGGCAAGACGGAGTTACTAGATTTCTAGGTAAGGCTGAGAAATAAATCTCTTCTGTTTCCCTCTGTCAAGATTAAAGAGTGTTGTATTTTCCGAAGGCTCTTCTGGTCACAGCAGATGTAAAACAAAAAGGTTGGCTACCAGGAAAGGTCCACTGAGTGAAGGGATCACAGAATGGCAAGAAGTCAAGGTCAGAGGTCTCAGGGGAGTCCACCACGAGAGACTCAGAAAGGAGAGGAAAACTGTGCCAGGTCCTCAGCCGTGGCCGTTGATTTTCACAGAACTGAGGTTTTTAGGGCATTTTTAAATCAGAAAAGCAATTCAGTTGTAGCTGTGCTGCTGAAACAATGTTTTTAAAAATCACTGCCTGAATGTAAAAAGTGAAATTCAAATTTCAAAACCCCTAATATACCCTTGCTTTCAAATATCAATAATATATTGTGCTTTATTTTCTGTGATCTATCTTTCTGACTTCTTGCGTTTTGTATGCCAAGAATTGTTAAATTACATTCTTTGATAGATGGTGGCTACAAGTAGTTCAATCTTTTCTCCACACTCAGCTGTCTCTACACTGTTCAATTTTGTGGGCATTTTTAGACAGATTTGATATAGCATTTATTTTATTTTTCTCTTATATGTGATTTATTGTTCAATTTGGGGTTTTGCCTTTTGTCTTTGGAAAAAAACTGCATCCTTCCAATTACTTCAATAACTCAATAAAAATAAAATAAAAAAAAAAAGAAAAATTATTTCCCTCAGCTATCCAGCTTACCTAACCTTTTGTTTCGAAACATAAGGGCAAAGAAAAGGGAAAGGTTTGAGGTCAGTCTTGTTTGCATTTCACCTATTACATGCACTAAGAATGCAGACAGAGGAAAAATCATTATAATACCTAAATGTTATAATGACTGTATTTGAGAAAAGAAACAAGATAAAAGTCACATTGCACATAAGGGCATATAAAGCACATTGCATTGATTTTCTCCTCAATACAGTAACTCACAATTCCAGCAAAACTGGAGGTCCTCCTCTCATCTTCAGTAAAAAATTAAGACATCAACAATCTATAGGATAGATGTATTTAGTCATCTGTATTTTTTCTTCACTTTTAAAACTTTTGGTGATCATGGAATACAAAAATATATCAGAGAAGCAGCATACGTAAATACCCCCATCCCATCAAAAATAATACCCCACACAATCTGCTCCCCAACAGGCCTAACATATAATGCAAATAATACAGATTTTCAGTTTTCAAAACAAAAGGAGTTATTTTTACACTACCTAAACTCTGAATTTTCTTTATGAATTTAGGATGATGATGGTGACAACAACTGCATTTTTTCCCTTTGGATAAACTGATGGATTACCACTGATCATTTAGGTCACCCAAATGTCAGCTCTAATTCACTGACTGGAAAAGCTTTTTTGTGTCACAGAAGGCTTAGCAGGATCATTTTCTCCAGAAAATAATGTAAATTATTAGGCTCTCCTAGACTAGAGACCCATTCAAACAGAGGGACCAGAATGCGCTGTAATTCATCATGCTGCTTCCCCTCTTTTTCAAAACCAACCTTTTCCAAAAGCCACTGAAGGAGGAAGAAACTACCACCCTCACCTGAAATTCCTGGTGGAAATTTCAGTCTGCTCCATTCAGGAAGACATTGCTGCCCAGGCTTAGAAGAGTGGCCAATAGATGTCAGAGAAACACAGGATCTTAAGAGTTCTTTTAGCTTTGGATGCAGTTGAAAAAACCCTAAATACATTATCATAGCTAATTTTTTTAAATTTTTTTTTTTACTTCTGGTTTTCTGATCTCTCATTTAATTGCCTTTACTGCTATACCTTTGCCTTTGATACATTTTTATACGTATTTAAAATCTTTTTCTACATAAGTTCTGCACACTGTTATCATGGAGTTTTCTAAAGCATCAGTTAGTGACATATGCAGATATCATCAGAACCTATAAATTCCTAGATAAGCCTTCCTCTCTTTATTTATATAATCATTAAAAATCTGTACAGCCATGCCTATGTAATTAATTGGAATCCAAACATGTGACCTTCTATTATTCTGTCTTCTGTCTTTGCATCATTCTAACCACAAGTTCCTAAAATAACATCAGGTCATTTCTCTCAGGAAGATACACTTCACTTGCTCAACTCCTTGACTGATCTTCAAACAAACAAGAACATTTTTGGTTCTAAAAATTGTTTCCCTCAGTGTTCAAGAGTAAAACTACAAATGAAGTGAAATGCGACAAAAGTATGTGATTTTGCCATGACAAAAATTGATTTTTTTTCCCTTTCACAACTATAACATGAAATGTATAAAATATAATACATATTGAATATATGGTATAAAGCAGGGATTATGCACATATATAGTAGTTTTAAAAAGTTTTCCTCCTAGAACATGAAATACAGTCTTGAAGATAGAACTGAAAAGGGACAAATATGCTAATTTGGAAGGGTTATGGAGAGGTCAGCTACTGCATCCTCTGGGTTTGAGGCATCATGAGTTCTCTTTGGACCCCTCCTAACAGACAGCCCAAGTATTGTTAAAACATTTGGAAGATTCAACTTCAGAAACTCTCCAGGTAATCTCTTTTAGGGCACAGTTGTCCTCTCAATGGTGAATTGCTTCGTTGATATGTAACCCAAAAATCATACGTAGAGGATTAGCTCAATTACTTAACCCTTCTCATACATTTCATGAGTAGAAACAGTGGAACACAACTTTCTTTAATGTACTCTTTCGCAAATTTGAAGTTCTGTCTCTTCTGTGCCTAAAAACCTCATGTTCTTCTACTTTCTTAATATAAGGTTTTCAACTTCCACTTTATTGCCTTCCTCGGTTTTTAAACTGACTGGATTATCACTTTTATTATGCGATACTAATCACAAAATATTGAAAAAACATGCAGCTCCATTTTCTTTCTGAAAAGGAGACTATAAATATAGTAATTTTGTTCTCAATACTCATTAGAGCTGGCATGTTGGAGCTCCGCAGAAGCATCTTATAATCTAAACATCACTAGAGTTCAGGATTCCAGCTGTAGCTGATTCACATTAGCAGCTGGAAACACAAAACACAGTGTATCACTGTATAGTGAAAAATAGAAGATGAGTATAATCATGCCCTAAAAGCTTCTCTTAAAGGCATTGAGATAACGTGATTTGCCTGTCCCAAAATGCAACTTCATGCATGTTATAATACAGCTGGACACGTAACTTCTACGAGCAATGCAAATTGCAAGTAAGCAATTTTATCATAACCTGGGTTTCCATAGAACATCATAGAAATTTCACTTGAAAATAAATAATACAGTTTAGGGACAAGAGAATATATAATGTTTATATTTCATTTTATCAAGGTAACAGAATGTTTTGAGAAGTATGCAATAAGAAACTCTGGAGTAGCAGAATTAAGAACTCCACAAGCCCCTAAGCATGGTTGTGTCAGGCAGAGATACAAGTAGTCAGTTCAGCGCTCAGATCTCTTTCACTGATATTTTAAAACTTGAAACAAATATTTGAAAAGCTTTGATATTCATTCATCATCTCCAACAGCCTGTCAAAATCATTCATCATACAGAACGTGCACACATACTTGCCCAGCTTCTGGGTATGTCAGGTCTCCAGAACAAATAGAAAGGAAAAGGTCCTACTTGGAAACACTTGGCAAACTACTTAGCCACAAATTGGCTGTCATCCTGTAACTGGGACTGGGCAAAAGCAGCTGCAAGCACTGAGCTTGTGTTTCTTTTCATATCTACTTATCAATGCATGAAAAACACCCCAAACTACACCTTGGCCATCTTGCTCAAGCTCAACCCAAGAGCAGCTCGTGATATTTATGTCTCATGTTTGTTTTTCTTTTTTCCAATGTATATGCTATCTGACATTATTACAAGTAGAAATTCCCTCAACCTGCTATGCTTATATACATTAGTTTCTAGTCACAGTCCAAAGGTCTAATAAACCAAAAAAGTTGAAGGGTTCCTGTACTTGAAAATGAGCCCCAAGACAATATGCATGAAAGCAAAAATATTGTAATCCAGAACAAGGAGCTCAGTAGACAAACAGCCAGGGTTCTCCTTACAGCTAAACCATCTTCTGTAAGCCCTAAGGAGGTTTTGAAAAGACAACTGGTTTTTATCACATGGCACTCTCCCTATATATTTTTTTAATACCATAGCTCTTGGTATCTCTATGTAAGAAGTGTTACATCACAACCATAATAGATCATCCCTATGAAACACTTTCTTAATAAGGTTAAACTATGTATTAAGGGCTATTGGGGCAGTGGCAATTGAAACATGTGGAAGCAAGCACATATTTAAAAGGACAGAGAATTACAACTTTAAACAGAAAAATAAAACTTCTTTTTTTAAATCTCAAAATATTCATACTTTTCCAAGTACTGAGACAAACTAGGGTAACTGCCAAAACTGATGAAAAAAACAAACCATCATAAATTCAGTGCAGAGCTGAAACACTCGGATTTTCTTAGGTTTGAATGGACATCAGTAACTGTATTCTAAACCTAAGCACTTCTTCAGTTGCAGAATGGGAATTTCAGAAGTAATAGCAAACCAACCATTGGATTTTATTAAGGCCCCTAAATACCACAGTAAAGCTTATACCAAAATAGTACTAACCACACTCAAATGACTCACCTTCAAACAAATACTTGGTCATTTACTCTCAGAAACATGGTAGGACGACACATTGCATTCTACATGATTCATTTACTGCATCTATTGCAGTTTGGATAATGGGGAACTTCAGGTGGATTTTTCAGACTTACCATATTGCTACTAGGGAAGTAATATTACATAAAATTAAAACAGAACATTTGCATTTTTTAATGTGATTTACTGCTGCATTTTGTACATTTTTCTGACACAAGGATAAACTGAAAGAAAAAAACCATTAACTACATAACTCAGTGCCACTCCATTTTACCAGCCAATATCAAGTTTTGTGCCTACTAATGCTGTTAAGGTGAAAAGCTGCCTTGGCAAGACTTACTAAGTATGACTTCTTTTTGTAACTTGTGCGAGACATACAAATGAGGAATTATTTTGATAGGAATGCACTGTCCAGAGATAAATTTCATCCTTACTATAAATCTTTACCGTCTTTCATAGAATATCTGAAATTTTACCTGCCTATATGCATTCATTTAATCAACTAGTCATAATAAAAAAAATACATTTGATTTCCTGTATGTAGTTATAAACTTCTGCTATGGTTTTAAATATATACCCGTGTTGAATATACAACCAATACAGTTAAAATAATCAGCTATTCTAGAACTTTACCACAGTTATGAGAATTACAGCTGAAAATTCACAAACTGAAGCAATTCACAATTCTAGACTTCAGATTTTACATCCATCCCCACTATCTTCTCGTATAAAGAAACACAAGCCAATAATTTTATATTAGAATGATACTGGGGCAACAAATACCCAGAATCTACAATCATATACTTGAATATTCAGAATTTGTAAGCTCATAAAACAGCCACTAAGAGTTTTTCAGGCAGAAAAGAAAGCCATTTAGTATTTAAAACATTGTTTAAAATGCTTTAAAATGAAATTTTAAAAAAAGCTATAATTGTTCCAAATGTTATACTTTTAATATTGACATGAGTCCCATTTTCCTTTGACCTGAGCATTAAACACGTCTTATTCCTCCTTGCATTATATTGCCACTGTGCTGAAATCATTTGTAGGCAAGATTCATTTAAGAATTTATCTATGTTTACAGCAGCTATCAGTAGTCCTGCCTTTCCATATCACACTCAGCTTACTACGTGCTATCATAGGCCTAATGTGTTAGCATTTTAAAAGCTGGAATCACTGCCTGTGAAGGAATATTCAATTTGGAAGCTCTTTGCAGCATTAAAAAAACCAACACACCAAAACCCCAAACAAAACAAAAGTAATTTTTATCACTGGAGACTAAGCTGATGGACTGAAAAGCTCTTTAAAAACTGGTAGTAAGTTCATGTATTAAAATGAATTGAAAATTAGAGGACAAAACTAGAAGTTCTTCAAAGTCAGTAAGAAAACTTAAAAAACAGGGAGGTAAAAAAGATTAAGCCAGAGAGAAGAGGAAAAAAAAGCCAAGGTTGCTTGAAAAGAAGAGGAGAAGATTAAATTCAAACTCAAGATCAAAAAGCTCAGAGACATATCTACGAGACATACTACTACAGAGATCTCAGAATTTCAAACTTCAGTCATCTGTATTTTCAGCATTTCAATACTGAGAAAGTATAAGAGATACAGCATATGAGGAGACTGACTTATTAATTTACAGTTATTGTAGAGTCAATTTAACACAACACAATTTGAAAGTCTTCATATCTTATTAACAATTACTTCCTTACTATCACTATGATACTCTCTACCTGTGCTCCTTCCTTCTAACACTGCCGCAAGGTTGTTGCATTACTCACCTTAAAAAACAAACAAACTCCCTTTCTTATGTATGGAAAATAATTTCTTGCACTTCTAATTTCTCATATTTACTTTTCCTTTCACTTCAGTGAAAATACTCCCTGTATTTAAAATAATGTAAATGCACATCTATTTAGACATAGAATATATGGATATAATATTTTACATAATATAATGTATCCATATCATCTTAATATATTCTTTTATACAAGAGAGCCATATTCTATGCTATATAAATTTATTAATTTGATATCCTTGGCTTTATATAATATATATAATATCAATTATTATATTCTGCAAAACCGTATAAAGCAATACATGTGTGAGATTTTAAGTGTGTGTGTCTACACATAAACCACAGCCTGCAAAGTATAATGAATTTTGGTATATTTGGACAACATCAAGTTAGAGTAACGTGAACAGTCAACTGAAAAACAGTTTCATGAAGTACTTTTGAGAAACTCTTGAGTAATATTATTTCAGGAAATTTAAGACACCAAGTAAAGCCAGAGTGATCATTTGCAGAAAATTATGTGATTCTTAGGGTAATAATCTTAATTATAACTTATGAAGTCAAATATTCTTACTACTCCTTCGATGAGAAACGTGTTACAGTAATGAAATGATTTGTGCACGCTGCGTATTTCTGAACTGCACAGTAACTGCAAGTGGACTCGTCATAGCATTCTGACTCATACCGTGAGTTGTATAACGCCCTTGAAGAATACATATGAGACATATTATTGCTCAAGGTGTTCCTCAATAACACAATCTGAAACCCAACAGTAACTTGGCAGTGTCCAGGGCCCGTGAGGGGTCTGCTTTTGGGGGTTTTATTTTTCAGGAGTGTGTTTCTAACTCATTCCTTGCCATCTCTGCCAACGTGCATCTTTTGGGCAGCATTATTAGGCAATTACAGTGAGCTAAAGAAGCACCCAAACACCCTGTATGGCAGAACAGTGTTTGTATGTTTATCCAGAGTGTTTAGCTCCAATCACTGCTGGAAATGGAGGAAATCTTTTGAGATGCCACCTGTTTGTACCACGGTCATTGTACAATAAAAGATACCAAGCAAAAGAATGCAAAAAGGAGGGCAGCGTTGCTGTTTGGGTTTGGCTTTCACTACATAGCCCCAAAATGAGATTTGTAGTTCAGTGAACGTGCACGGAACAAACTCCAGCTGTGAACATGTGCCCTGCAAGAGCCAACCAGGTCCCTGGCAACTAACTGCGTAGCTCACCAAATTATAGGCACGGTCTTGCCCTGCACACCTCTTGGAGGCTGCCAAAGCAGAGAGAGTAACAACACGGCATCCTCATTCTTCTCCCAGGAAACCAAAGAAACCTTTCAGGGCCATTCCGGAGAAATTTGGGCATGCACCTCTTTCCTATTCAGCACAACCCTTGCAGATTAGAAGTTTGCACTAGCAGTCAGTCACAGGATAAATAGAAACTGGCAACACAACTATGACTACTCCGCCTTAAAAACCTCATAAGCCTTCTCTTCAAAGAGATTTATGAATAATGGGAGCTAAATAATTCATGGCACTGCAGATGCCAGTCCAAATAGCCTCTTCCTTTTTAAGGTTTCAGCTTGTAGATGTGTGATCAAAAGCCTTCATCAGTCATGATAGTGGCATTTGCACTCAGTCCAAACAAACCGTATTTGCATCTGAATGTTTTTCATTGAAATCAGAGATGTAATACGCGAGCCAAGTTCCAACTAAAAGGCGTTTTATGCTATTTAAATTCACTCAAATTAAAGGCTGAATGCAATCTAAAAGGTCTACTCTCAGAACAGTAATTCGACACATCATAAATAAGACGCGGGTTTTTTGTTGGAGTGCCTCAGCACTTCTGTGAAAATTTTACACAGCACCTCAGCAGTGCTGCCTCTCGGGGAGCGACAGAGAGAGACCCACACATAGAGGTAATAAGGTAAATAGAAACCCAGCACAGTGGCAGCAAAGATTCAACTTACTTGTGCACAGAAATTACGTGAAATCACAGAATCGTTTAGGTTGGAAAAGACGTTCGAGAATCATCAAGCGAAGTGAAGGCAACACCAACACGAGAGAACTTGCCACTACATCTTGAAGCAAACAGATACACACCTTGTCCATCAAACCCTCACCCAGTTCTATTAATCCTATTGATCAGTAAAGTGATGGTCATTCTTTGCCGTGACCATTGCTCAGGTTTAATCCTACACTGCAAAGTACCACGCAAGTCCCTCAAAACACAACAAACGGAGGAAACCAGTTCCTAATGTGGAAGAACTCACAGGAATTTCATGTCCGCAAAGGAAAAAAAGCAGTAGGATCAGATTAAAGTTCTTGATCTTGCCAAAGGGGAATAAATACAACCCTCCTAAACTGAGGTCAATGTGAATTTAAAAAGGACTATTAAGAATCTAAAATGCCCTTTTCTTATGAACCTTAGTGGGAATAAATAAGATAATTCTTTTTAACTGTCATGGGAGTTTACTGTAAATCCCTTACTTTTTCCTTTTTTTTTTTTTAATTTTGTGATAGAGTCTTCCTATTGTATTTAGCAATGACATGAGCTGATGAAAGAAGGAAATGAAATATTATGTATGACCCCACACTGAAACATGCCACAGGTCAGCATTTTCATTTCAAGTCCATCTTTGTTGGGGCTTTTTTTGGGCTTGGTTGGCTTTGTTGATTATTTAAAAAATAAACCAAATACATTAGTTGACTTTGCAGAGATCAGAACCACATGAATTAGTTATCCAAAATATATTACACTAAGGTCTTAATTCTAAAGTACTTAAATTTAATTTAGTAATTAGTATATGCACCATACATGGAATAGAACTATGATGATCCCGGTGATGCCCATATTAATTCACATACAATATATTCAAATATTTAAAGAATGAATGATCTTAAGGCATCAGTAATTTCAAAATGGAAAGAAGGGTCCGTGTGAACAAATGGTAATAAAAAGGAATGTACTCTAGGATGCAAGGCTACTCCACAGCTCCTCTACAGACTTCCAAGGAAAACAATAGGGAATGGCTTGTGGCAGACTAGCACAATGCAGCACCAACACCCTGAATGCTAATGAGTCAAGCCAAGGAAGAATGTTGGAGCATCGTATATTGGAAGATGACACTGATGAGGGCAGATGTAGAAAAATGATTATCAACTTCAGCCCCCTAGAGCAGTGTGAATGAAATCACATCCTTGCGTTCTGGGAAATAAAACAGGCAACTTGGATAGAAATAAAGACAGCCTTTAATTATCTAAAAGTAAATTGGGAGCAGCCCATGATAATTCAGAAGTGGCGTTATTATAGAACACAATGCAGAGTTAATTCAGAAATCAGTTTGTTCAAAAGCATCAACAGCTGGGTTTAATAATAGACACAATGAATCAGAAATGAAGAAAAGCTTGAGACAGAAGATTATTAAGCAATTTCAATCATATTATTAGATTTACAACTAAACAGTGGCAAAGAACCTGCACGCTAGAATTATTTAAATAAAGGAACACAATAATTTGGATTGATGAGGGACAAGAGTGTCAAAAAATGAACTTTAGTACATTATTTTGTTTAGTTATGTTTCAGGAATGTTTTGTTATGCTTTCACCATTGCAAAGGGTAACTCCCATTCCTTCATTATTTTTAAAATGAAATAAATGTTGTCTTGACACAAGACCAATATATCAATTGAATGAAAAAAAAAAGGTTTTAGCATTAAAAAAAGTTTTAATTACACAGTGCTATCTTCTGATATTTCTATTCATATTCAGTAAGACTTCCTTCTGCAAATTCTCTTGTGGTTTTTACAATTTTATAATTTAAGCATATAATGCTTACATTTCATTACAAAAGGGAAAGCACGGAAAGGGCCCAACCAGACTATCAAATGATTAAAGCCAGTACCACTGGCAAAGCAAAAATAGTGTCTGACTGCAAGTTTAGTTAGAATGACTAGATAATTTATTAACATAATTTTAAAATTGAACTTTGTAAAACACATGGTCAAATCTTGCATATAAAAAGAAAACAGGCAAAGCAAATACTGTAGTGCCATAACTTAGTTTTTGGTGTATACAGAACAAGTGCTTTTTTGTTTGTTTTTTGGTTTGTTTGTTTTGGGGTTTTTTGGTGTGTTTTTTGTTTGTTGGTCAGTTGGGTTTTTTGTTGTTGTTGTTGGGTTTTTTTGTTTGGTTGTTTTGTTTTGGTTTTTTTGGTGTTTTTTTTTTTTTTTTTTTTTTTTTTGTGGGTTTTTTTTTTCCTTNTTTTTGGTGTGGTTTTTTTCCTGCTTTTTAAGGGAAGAAAACAAGACGGTGTTGTTTGGGCAAATCCCAGGAACCTTATATCTTTCTAGTTAGTCAGCTAACCAGTAATCTTTCCAGCTAAAACCAGTCTTTTAAAAACCTTCGCTTGTACATACAGTTTAGCTTTCAATTGCCATCTTGGTTGAACTGGAAAGTGGTGCTCTGGGAACAGGCAAATAATAATAAGGTGAACAAGCATTAAGCATTCTGAATACATGCATCAGGTCTGCTTAAGAGAAAAGATAAACAAAAAACTATATCAAAATCCCTAAACTAGGCTTGATGGCATTGTTCTGAAGCCACAGAACAGATCAAGACAGACAGAGCACAGTGGCACGCTGCCTGCTAACATGTGAAAGATGAATGTTTCTCGTTTCTCCTCTCATTTACTGTGAAGTCTGGGCTGTGCTGCAGCAGCCGCAGTGCTCTGTGGCAGTGCACAGGTGAGCTTGGAAATACCCCCCTTTGGTTCTGCTGTCAGCTCACTCACGCCAGAACCAGGGGATTGCAAACCCTCCCCGGGGAACCACATAAATGCTTGGTTAATCTGTCAACCAGCACATTATATAGGAAAATGTATTCTCAGATATGCAGTTATTTTAGTACTGATTCCCAGGAAGAACAAAACTAGCTGTAGGATGAAAAGAATAACATTGCAAAGATGATGCTTCACAGTACAATTTCTGAAACCTACGTAAACATTAGAAGAGTTTATTTTATTCCATCTTCCTTCTCTGTCTGCTTTCAGCCACAATAGAAGTACATATACAGAGGGAAAGATTACCATAGTATTTTCTTTGGTTAACCATTATTTAGACAGGCTCAATTCATAACAATACTTTCAAGAAGAAAAACAAAACAGCTGCTACAGTCAGCGCGTTGTCTACCAAGCAATACTGAAAACCAAGTACTCTGAGATGAACATTGTTTAAAAGCATGATTTCAAATTAGATTCTCTTCAAAGAAACAAAAAGAATGTTGACAAAAAAAAAAGTCACTCAATCTAAAATGCTGGCATCAGATTTGTGTGAAGCTGTCAACCAGAAAGTAACACAAGTATAAATACTTGGGCTTTAACACAACTTACTGCAAACATACAAGTGCTGAAACCATATTAAGACTCAGTATTTTTTAATTCTGCATTTCTAATACGGGAACTAGGAATAGAAGTATCATTTGCACATTGACAGCATTGCATGACCTTCTATATTTCATCATATGATGAAGAATTCCAAAGTATCCCTCTACATAAGTTGAAATATGTAACATACAAATAAAGTATGTCTCAATGACAGTCAATCAGAAAATTTGTGGGAGGCAATGAACTAATCTCTCTATAATGAACAATATGGATATATACATTTATTTGTTTAAAATTAACATTTTTAGTCAACTGAGGTTTTCGTTCTAAGATTTAGACACTTTGTTTCCTTTAATGGCATAAGTATTCTATTCCTTTTTTCGTTGTCTTCTAAGAAACAAAAAATAGCCTTTCAATTTATTTTCTAAGGCTTTCAATCAGAACTGTTATCTGACACTCAAACAGGGGGAGAGAAGGAAAAAGTTTTTGCCTGTGCAGCATAAACAAAAGTATTTTAAGGAAAAGATATGCATGTAAGAAACAATCCAGACTAAAAAAAGTTTAACACCCACTGAATATGATAGAGATATTTCTATTGACTTTAGTAGGCTATGAATCAAGCAGTAAGTGTACCAGTAGATTACTGAAAAAAAAAGTAACAGTGATTTAGGAAAAATAAATGTAATAAAGGAAATAGCCCTAGAATAATCTGTATAATCTGGTATCAACCTTGGCTATGTGGAATTGCATTTTTCAGCATCCTGTAATGCACCAATTACCAGTAGTCATATGTACGTATTATTATAAACTTACCATTTACGATGGATGATTAATTGTACATTGCAAACTACGGATAAAATAAATTAACCAAGAAATTTTATCAGAGAGACTATTCACGACAAATAAAACCAATTTCTTCAAAGAGTTGCTACCGAGACAAAGTAATGACTCATACAACACAGTAAGATCCAAGGATCAATATGCGACCAATATTGTCACAGCAAACAGCTACCTCATGAAGTTATTGCAATCAGAAAAAAAAAATACTATAATTTTGAGAAGCAGAGCAAGCAGCCCTAAGATGGCCACGAAGGTGATCACTGGCTGTCAATGCCATGATTTTACTCCCAAAACTGCCACGTGCCATTTCATGCCGTCACCCTAAAATCTAGAGATGCACTGAGAAGCAGTATGTAGCTTTACCAGGGAATTAAGTTTCTAAAAGCTGCATAGTTCATTCAAGTGTAGAGAACTATTTGTTATTCTAGATTTTTAGAAGGGTTTGTAAAGCACCTGCTCGTGAGGAACACAGGGTCTTTTATACAGATATACTTAAATGTAAGAAAGACAGATGAAGGTCTTCTTCAAGCTTAATGCCACTCTGAGTGCACAGTCATCAAAAGTCCATGAAAAAACTGTATTAACAATAATCCCAGGTAATTTAAAAACATGAAGCTCAAAGCACTGGAGAAGACATTAAGGACATAAAAGCATAATAGTAATGAAGAGAATTAAATAGCAGACGATAATCACCTTGACATCGCACATTTTTTTTAACATTAAGCCTTTTTATACCAGGACCGTTTTGAATTAAGTGACCATAAATCTAGAGTGAATGTTCCTCTCCTCTGTCCAACCCCAAACACTTGTGCCCCCCTTCCTCTTTTATTCCAGTCCCATTTCAAACTACAGGGAGAGTCTGATGAAGGAGCTGATACAGCTGAAACTCATTTCTTTACATTGTTGTTATGGATTCAGTAGAGAACTGAGTCTTTGTGGAACTACTCAGCGCCCAGATTCCTTCAATGTACTTAACCATCACCGTTACATTCTTCACTCTCATAAAAAGCCTCTGCTCGCACCTTTAATCTGCAAACATTAGATAACGTGCACTGCAGTTACTATCAGGAACACTGAACACCTCTCAGATATAATCTACACCTTGTCTCATAAACAGAAGCTAATGCCAACAGGAGAAAATCAAACCAAAATAGCACACAATTCCAAACTTCCAACATCCTCAGACAGGAGAGACTTAAGCTGATGTCAACTAAAAGTGAATTTGCTACATTTGACTGAAGGTTAACTCTAAAGCTTTAGCTTTAGAAGAGCGTATTTTTGACAGAGGATAAACACAGTATCAGTAATACAGCAATTTAGGACAGATTATAAGATTACTACCATTTATAGGCTAATTGTGTATTTAACTTCTGACTAAGCGGTCCAAAAAGAAGGTAAGGGTCTGGGTGGATATGGGAGGATGAAGCCCACCTAGTGAATGCAATCCCTCAATCAATTTATCAACGGGGAATAAAGTATAATAAAATAATGAAGGGCAGAGTGAAACTACCCAATTTCTTTTGAACTTTATTCTCTGAGTGTGAAAAATCTGCTTCTATGAAGTAACGCTAAACTTTCAGAGCCAATTTCCAGGGCAGCGTTTAATTAATTTATGGAGTTACTGCTGTGAAAGTTAGTCAAGACAAATATTAAAGCTGTTTTTTAAAAGGGTTGGATAATTTTCTGATGATAAACAACAGTGGCAGCTCGGTAAGCAAAGACAATGATGTAAGAGTAATTAAATCTCATGCTTCAGGCTATAAATAGAATCCCTCTGCCCCAAGTACAGCAGCAACTATTATTAATAACATTTTCTTCATCCTGTACATGTAAACTCTTAAATGAGTTGCGTTTTTTGGCCACTTGTTAACCTGCTTGCCACTGCCAAGGGCAGCTCATGAGACTAGAGAAGTCCGTGGGGTGACTCAGTATGGCAGTGCCTGTGTTTCCATGAGATGCTGCAACACCATGAGAGAAATAAATGTACTTTAAAGTCTCATTCCAACCACCTACCCCACACACCCTTCATCCTGTCCAACTCCTGACCACCGCAGCACCAGCAGTATTATCCACATTTACAATAAATAAAAATGAAGATGAAAAATTGGCCAATACAAAAAGAACCAGACTAAATGAATATTACATTTTCCAACAATCTTTTTGAAATTACTACACAGTTACCTATGGGTTTTTGGGGGTTTTTTTGATAATGTAACTTGAGAAGAGTACAGAGACAGAACATTATGCAAAAAAGGTGTTGGAAAACATGGGATATGTACACTGCATACTATGAAATACTTAATTGCTAAAAAGAATCACAACTTTTTAAAATGTATTTGGGCACAGGCAGCATAACGTGTATGCATAATTTCTTGCTCTAACATTTCTATGACTTCCTTTTTGCCAAAACACTTCAATATATTAGAACTTTAGGAAAGATGAGTAACAGTCCTTGATCCAGGAAAAAAAAAATAAAATAAAAAAGAGGAAAACTGGAAGGAAGCATACGTATACGGAAAGCCATATAAAATTTAGCAAAATTTGACTGTCCTTTTTAATTATCCATCTATTGAGCAGAAATTAATGGCTTTAGACAACATATCTCAAAATACTTCACCCTAAGTCTATTATAAAGACAAGAAAAAGCCCACAAGGTTTATTAGCATGTCCTATATACTAAACAATGGAAGAAAAACTTCATAATTTTATTGAAGAAAGAAGCATCCGGATCACTTTTTGGCACCTATTGTCATATATAGATATATATGTGTGTATATATATATACACACACCCCCAAATTAACATAGCACAAGGAGTTCAGCAGTGTTGCTTGAAACCACTAAGACCTATAAGTACACCTTCCCAAAAACGGCCAACACCCCTCCTAAAGGAAATGGTGCCAATAAAGCAGGTTAAGGACACAATCCTGTCATATTTCCTGATGAGACTTTTTCATATATTGCAATACAATAACTCTGAGTCTGCAACCCAGTGGCAGCTGACCTACATCTGAAACCCTGAAATCCAGGGGGCTGCGTTAACCATTCTTTCCTCATCGCCACTGGAAAGGCATTTTATTATTAAGGAGTCAAAGCTGAAAATCCCTGACTAGTGAGATGCCCCTGGAATTTGTCAGTGAGGCTGCTGGGAATGGGCACGCTGCCTCTTTCTTCCCAATTACTGTGCAGAGCAGCCAGGAGAGCCCGAGCCACACTGCTGCCTCTCCCCTTTGAGGGCAAGGGCATGAGCCTCCTCCACCTCTGGCAATCCTCTGCTCTCCCAAGCAAGTGACAGCAGCAACACTGACTACAAACAGGTTGCAGAACCCCTATAAACAAGGACCTGAGTAAATGCATTTCAGGTTAGATTCAATATTCTCCCGTGCCCCCAGGGCTTTTGGAAGTTGCCATCTGCAGTCGCATCAGTATAATGTGCTTTTCTGAGTTACTCTGCCTGCAGTTTCTGTACTCTATGAATACAAGTTATATCTATATTCAGAGTGTATGCAGTAAAAAAAGAAAAAAAAATCCCCACCTTCTTACCGAGGAATTTCCACCTCAACTATAAATATGAGAAAATTAGAAAACTAACTTGAGAGCTTTTCTGAGAGAGTTCCTTCAACTTTTAACTCGTGAATTAAAATCAGTTATCTAAAACAATAACAAAAAAACCTCTAAAACCCCACCTCCCTCTTATTGTTAAAAGCTTTGTGTCATCTTATATATAAAAATGATACTTTATTAAAATAGATTAATAGACATCCTATCAATTTGAGCTTAAAAGTAAACTTCAAAATTATTAACAGAGCCATGATTATAGAAGACAGTTCAGCAGATACCCAGGTACAGAGTTTTGTTCCCTCCATTCACCTGACTGCAATTCACAAACTTGGCCAAAGCATTTTTGTGTTATAGCGGCTGATTCTTTCATTTTATTTCAGGCAGTCTAAATGATTTTTTTTTAAATGCAGACACTTATTTTCAGTTTCCAAATTTGCATACCACTGACAATAGCTGCACAACCGGACACATTTTAACCAGGGGTTTAGACCAGATGACTCCAGAGGTCTAGCCCAACCAAAACTGTTCTGCCATTCTGGTTAAGTTCCTGTTACAGTGCAAGACAATTTGGAGGTAGAGGTCAAGTCTTTTATTAAATCAGTTTGTAGACATGAAAAAAGTAACATGAAATTACCATTTAAAACCAAAACCAAACAAAAACCAAACCAAACCCAACCAAAACGATTACAGTTCTTCTAATATTTATTAATTGCCCTGATTTGTGAACACTTGGGGGGGGGGAAGCCATCCCTGAATTATATTAGGAATTGAAGATATTATTCTTGATGGCATTAAGATTTGAATAGGCACAAAACCTCAGGTCTGGCTACATACACAAGGATTTTTTTTCTCCTCCTCTGGCTGCAAATAAAGAATTTTTAAAAGAAACCTTTCCTCCTGCAGTACAAACAGGCTGTTAGTCAGCTGATACATAGTTTCAGGACATTAAAAAGAGATAACAATGGTATTAGCACCATAAAATTGTAAGTATGTTCCCCATAGTTAGAATTTTTCAATTGCTTATTCATTTTACATGGTATTGTAAGCTAGTTTATGTTAAGAGTGATTTACAGTACCAAGCAAACACTAAGGCATCCCAATCCCAAGAGTTTGGCAATCTGAAACCCCATGAAACTCAAACAGTCTTGCAATACCTTTATCATCAGACTATTCCCCAGAGCACTGAAGTCTAAGGGGGTGCTAACAAACCATTTTGGCTATTGGTAATGGAAAATTCTGCTAGAAAGATGGTAAAACTTAGCCAGGAAAGCTCTACAGAACACTGAGGCCTGAAACATTTGCATTCCATGACACAGTAAATAACAAACAAAGCACACACCAACAAAATTTGCCTACTTTCCTTGCTGTAACCATAAAAACTCTTTTATACTTTCACCACAGAGTGTCCTCTCTACAGTTTCAAATGCTGTCTTTATCCAGCCAGACCATCTCAGAGACACAGAGACCAGATTGCCCATTCCAAGAGCCAGAACACAACGTGGTTTAACAATGCCTTTTATTAGCAGTTTTATAGGATGTTATGCTCATCATCAAATCCTTCCATACTATATGTAACACAGACTAATCAAGTATTTTTTACTGTTGTCAATGCATTTACTAAAATTCATCAATGTACTTGATTTTCGTAGCCATTTACAAGGTGTGTGGTAATGAATATGTCATGAATTCTCTCCCTTTTGCTCCATTTCTCTAAAAATACACCCTTTTAGCATGTTCTCTTTCTCTAACAAATAACATTCAAGTTCCTGACTTTCATGGCTGCAAAATGTATATTGCATCATGCCACATGTTAGACAACAGCTGCTAAGACTGTCTTACCATGTAATTGTAACTAAAAATATATAAAAAAAACAAGTTGTAGTTTTAAAGGAGTTTGTAACTGCGAGAACAAGAAGATCAATATCTTACAGTTGAGGTTATTAAATTTCTACTAAAGATCCTATTCATCAAAAACATCTACACATGTAGTCTTCCCATTTTTAATCTCTTAAGACGAGCGTATGAGTAAGTCAGAAAATCAAAGAAAAATATCCCTTCAAATGGCTATGGGTGGCAGCTCAACACTGATATCGATTAAGCACCTCGAATATATTGGAACTTGACAGAAAAGTCTTTGGACTCCAGAAATCGATGCGAGATGAATCCGCTTGGAGTTTGCTTTTGCGGGCTGGGGAAGTGCCCTGCTGGGTGCAGAGGTGGGCTCCCAGCCCTGCCGTGGGTGCTGGGTGCATTCCAAAGCCACTGGCACCGAGGGCACCCCCACGCGCCACCACCCGCGTCCTGCTTCTTACCCATCCCCACCTAGCACAGCCCTCTGGCTGCCGGGGAGTGAGGACCCCAGGCTTGGGACCTTTCCGGTGAGCAGTATGGAAAGATGGGGAAATGGGAATGTTATGTTTTTATGTTGTTCGGACTTAAGTCACCTCACTGAGATGTCTGACTTTAGATTAAAAAAAATAATAAAAAAGAAGTGTCTTAATTACTGGAAAAGCAGAGGAAGCATTAGGCTGGGCTTCCTCTCTGACTTGCTCTTCCTATATTACTATACATTGTCTTGAAATTGGTTTTTATGCGTAGGTGACACAGCAATTTCCCTAAATCAATGTTTGTGTTGAATTAAAAGTTTGGGCTTTTGGTTTTTGGTTTGTTTTTGTTTTTTTTTTCTTTGTTTTTGGTTTTGTGTTTTTTTTTTGTTTTGGTGGGTTTTTTTTTGGTTTTTTTTTGTAAAACTGAGGACTCCACCATTCGGTAACAATTTACAGGAAAGAAGAGAGAATATACAAAAATGTCTGCTGTGTAGTCTCAGTACTACTCCTGAAAAACCATCAAAAACATGCCTGCATGAAGCTTGAGCTATTAAAGGAGGCTGCGATGACTTAATTGACTTTAGAGCAGCAACAAATGGCTAGACTGTACACTGGAATTTGGATGCTCACTCCTACATGCAGAACAGCAACGGCTTAAGGGTCATGGTTACAGACCAGACTTCAAACAGAAAAAGAAGATAAAAAAAGGAGTGAAAAACAGCAGAGGATTCATAAAAAACAAAGCAGGGGATGGACACCAGCAGAGAGAAAAAGAACAAAAGGAAAGATGAAAAAAATCAGAGTGAATATGGCTGAGGCTATTATGACAAATGGATTATAATTTAAAAAAGAAAAAAAAAAAAGAAAAAAAAGACTCAATAGCATCTAGATTCAAAACAAATAAGAGGGGGGGGGAAAAACCCCAAAACACACCCTTAATGAAATCCTTGACTTGGGTTAGAGCAACGTCTGGAAGCTCCCTTCATGCCCAAACAGCAGTCCCCCTACCTATGTTGATGAGAAGTTTGAGCCTGACTCAACAGAGGCTTAAAGTCTTCTCTTTATTCTTCTTCAGAGCACAGAGGTCAGAAGGGTAGAAAACAGAGGTCAGAACAACATGAAATAAATTTCAAGACAGTTTTTACTTAGCTTCCTGACAACATCTTCAGCTCTTATCAAAGGAAGCCAGGGCAGTATCAAAGCAGGGAATCACCAATCATCTGTTCAAATATGACCTTTTCTGTGTGTCACTGCAGTGTTTGGACATGCTGTGCAAATTAATGTACTGAGCAGGGGTCATCATATTCTTGAAACTTCCAAAAAATTGTGTAAAGATAATGAGAACAAATGTAAGTGATGATGATTTTCATATTTTCTAAGCCAGTTTTCACCTGACCAGTGTTAGTTAGG
Source organism: Grallaria varia (assembly GCA_013396735.1). Classification (NCBI taxonomy): domain Eukaryota; kingdom Metazoa; phylum Chordata; class Aves; order Passeriformes; family Formicariidae; genus Grallaria; species Grallaria varia. The sequence goes on from VWZG01008543.1 coordinate 1,189,076, forward strand.
CTACTATGACAAAATTATCAAAAACAACAGACATGATCTCAGCTCTGATACTAACCTGCCATTAATCAAAATTTAAAAAAAAAAAANAAACAAAAAAAAAACAAAAAAAAAAACAAAACAAAACAAACCACAAACAAACAAACAAAAAGCTTTAAATAACTTGGGAACTTAGCCCCATAACGTCCAGAAACCATGTGAACAGATTCCTATAGAATATGACAGGGTTAAACTTATTAGTGTTGCACGGAGCAGCGTTCCCTTCCCCAAGGCACTGCAACCTGTACTCAGTGGCCCCATTAAACTACATGAAAATTGCTGGTCCTTATATTAAGAACTGTTAAATATAAGCACACCACCATTTTGTTGGCTGCACTTCCTGGACTGCACAACAAGCCCAGAGGTTAAAAATCAATACATGCATGAATAAACCTTAAGACTTTTTCCAAGTAGCACATAATAGGGAAAAAAGAAAAAGTGCACTTGTTCCAAAAACGCACAGCACTTGATACGAATTTTTAATTTAAATATTTGTTCTATTAAAAAAAAAAAGTAAGCCAACAAAGGCAAGGATTATGAAACAGCTCTCCTTTTCCTTCAGCTGCTTTGTAAGGGTTTGTCAGTTTGTTATTTTATACTCACTCCTCTTTAGACTCCTACTTGTATTATTTAATTTTTCTGCTGGCCTGGAGATAACAAATCTGTTGTCAGCCTGTCTGTATATGTCCATCAGATACGCACAGGGAATAAATGGTTAGAACAGGAGAGAAAGGGCTGTTCCTTTACTCCTGCCTGACAAAAATCACATTCACTAGAAGCTGGAGCCAGCCATACCCCTTACAGTGGCAGCGGGTTGAAGAATGTTTTCTATTTACAAATATTATTTGTAGCATAGAGGGGAACATGTTGCACGATGAATCTCTCTAGCTGTATAGTGGTTACAATAAGCTGTTCCACTTTGAAAAACATAATTTGCTGAATCTGATATTTTAACTATCCACAAGAAGGAAAACAGAATTTTGTCTGCACACGTTTTATGACAGTAAAAATACATTTTAAAAACCCACCCTTAAATATTTTGAGGTTTATAGAGCATCCCCTTCAATGACAGCTTTGCAAGGCATAAAAGATGGAGACATCTAAACCCTTTTCTTTATAAAGAAGAGCAGATTACTACACTTCATGAAATCCATTGACCCTCCAATGACTAAAACACCAATGTGTTCATTAAATATCCCTAGAAGTTCACAGGTGGAAGCTATTCTGACTTCTCCTGCAGCACTTAGCCAGCAAGATTCAATCAGAAGCTCACATAAATATGCTTGCAATGGCATTCAGCTTTGTGCTTTTCTATCAGTTTATTTCCCAGATTAATCAGCATTTGTAATGCACTTCTGACACTTGCATGAACACAACATACTGAAATAACACTGACCATGATGGATATTTCCTCATATGTAGTTGCCATTAGTGCAATTATTTATTAATGACATACTTTTATGAAAAACACTATTTCATGTATGAACATCCCTAAATGATTCCCATATGCAGTAGTAATTATTTATGATATTTTGAAGAATTGTTTAATATCTGCACTTAGCCAACTCATTTTTATGAGATAAAAATGCAAGATGCCAAAAAAAAAAAATCATCACATGCTGGATTTGTTAACTACACTTAACTAATATCTTTGTTATTGCAGTTTGCAAATTAGGTCACAGAAATAGAATATCCAAAGCTGTTTAATCTGAGGAAAATAGTACACTCCCACTGACAAATACTTAGGAAAAAAGTAGCATGCATCAGTAAGTGGCATAAATTAAGGGCCATTCATAGAGGCACTGGCATGTTATCTACCCAGGAAAAGAAATCCACAACAGGACTAGTAATTTTCAGACTCCAAAGTTTTGAAATTTCAAGCAGCTCTTGCTTCCCTAAAACAGTATGACCTAGAATATATCTTCACCACACTTAGGGGATTGAACAAGGATAACTCCCTCCATCTTTCCATAAACAGGGGGAAAATTTATTACCCTCAGAATAACCATAGTCAGCACTATTTAGGAAACCATATTCTAGATTGGAGATAATACTAAGGGCTTTTCATGAAAGAAAAAAATACAAAAAAGAATTGAGTAGCTATCACCACAGTAAGTAGCAAATTTCATCATTTCATTATATATCCTCTTCTGAAAGAAGATTGAGTTCCAATTTCACCAGAAAAAAATGTAGACATTATAGGAGAGGTGCATTATGGTGAAGCAATTTGAGGAAAGAAACAAAAAAAAAAAACCACTGTAGTACAGGAACCATCAACTTTAAAACAACAGTAGGGACCTCAGCAAAGCACAGCATTAGTCACAGAGGTTGTTGCCCACAGCCAGATGGAGAATGAGGAGCAGCTCTCAAAGACAGCAGCACAGAATCATTCCAGAAGGGGACGGAATGGGTGTCCCTCTGCTGTCTGGCCGAGAGAGGACAGCTTTAGGTAGGAGCTTACCAAACAGGACTTGAAATAGTGCTGACAGCACCTCCACCTGTGCACTGCGCCAAGAGAGGAGAGGAGGAGCAGGAGCTGCCACGCGAAATCTGACCGGCACCTTTGCAATACAATTTCTAGTCTGTGCTGACAAAGCACTGGCAGAAGGAGCCCAACGGCACTGGAGCTGAGCCCAGAAAAGAGAAGATGCTGAAAGCAGCCTGTGTCTGAGCTGACTCAACAGCTGACCCAGGAGAAGCAGCTCGCAGCAATTCCCTGAAGCAGGAAAACCATTCGCTGCTGTCGTCTGCAAGTCATGGGACACCCTGTGCTACAAAAGCAAACAGCAGACCAAAGGACTGGCTGAGAACAAAGGATTACAGAGAACCTGAGACCGGTAAGGATCCACCAAACATAAAGCATCTAAATGCCATCTAAAGCTCTTGATTTATATATTTGGATACTGGAAAGTAGGGCATGAGATACAAAGGACCTAAAGCTGAGTCCTTAACAGAAGAAGTCCTTGAGAAGAGACAGAAAACACTAAAAGCTTATCCTCCCCAGAAAACAACAAATTGATCAAGGAAAATTTTCTTTGCTGAAAACTGTCATAACCTATCATGTCATCCAGATGATCTGACAATCCACATTTGTAGCAGTTCAGCCCCTTTGTTACAAGCATTTCAAAGACAAGTTTGGAGTTTTTTTCTCCTCCTTGCTAGATTATGGTGGTTTCAGCCTTACTGATGCTGAACTCCAGAGCTGCCTTTTGTGTGGAATGGCCGGAGAGCTGGACAGAAAAGACACGTTAGACTTTATGGCTCTCACATGAAGTCTTGTCAGATATGCTCAGCAGAGAGTATCACACACAGCTTGAGGAACTCTGTACCAAGCTCACATCCATCACTCTGTGCCTAGATCTTCAGTCTAGCTCAGGCCTGCTGAACTCTGGCCTCAGTCACACTGGGTTTTGTGGCTGTTCCACAACGACTCCACCATGGAACAACCTCTGTTGCCCAGCTGTCTAGATTCTTACATAATATTTTAGCCTTATTTCAACATCTCCTAAGAAAGAACAAAATCTATTAGGAGTTTGTTCCATTCCTCTAGTCCTTTTTCCAAATTGATTTTCAGTATATTAAATATGAAAAATAGTAGCTCTGCTTCACTGAAGATAGGACACTGAGAATTTAGACAGGAAATTTTATGGGTTTTATGAAAGGCAGGACATTAATCAGTATAATGATGACATATATTCAAACAAATGACCATAATACAAGGCAAATGTATTAGCCACCTTAACAAGTAAGATGAAGGACACCACCAAATAACCAAAGATATGCTTTGTCCTTAAATATGATTGCAGGATCAACTGTTCTGAAAGGAAAAGACAAATGGAGAGATTTCCCAGATTATGACACTGTGAACATCTTTTACACCCAGTGTCTGAAGAACACTGTGATGTGTTAACCCCAAGGAGCACCTAAGCTTCTAAGCAGTTGCTTGCTCACACTTCTCCAGCAGGATGGGGGGAGAGAAAAGGAAGGACAAAGCAATAAAAAAACATGTGAGTTAAGATAAAGAAAGTTTAGTAAGTAGGAAGAAAAACAAATGAACAAACCAACCTCCAAGTGAATCAAAGGGAAAAAAAATAAATAAAAACCCACAAAGTACAGAAAACCCCAAGTGGGGCAAGAGGCAATTACTGACTCCCACCAACAGCCCCCTCTCTGAGCAATGGCCTTGGACTCCTCACTGCAGTTCTGCTGCATGGCTGGGAATCTCTTTGGTCAATTCAGTAGTTCAAGGAGAGGCAGAGTGAGAAGCAGAGGTGGCCAACGCATTGCTTCTGTCACAGATCTCAGACACAGCACCACACCCGCTGCTACGAGGAAAATTAACTCCACCCCAAGCAGAGCCAGGACAAGAGTCTATCAACATTCAGACTATAAAACTTTGGCCAGGTAAAAAGTTAATCGAACTATGAATAAAACTGATAAAATATCTGAGCCTTAAAAGCCGAGACCCCAGTGAAACTTCTCCAGTAACAAAATGACAATAAGCAAATTAACAGCTTGGAAAGAGACTTCACTAGGTAAAATTCTCCCGTCTATGGTAGGAGGATCTCTCTTTTGTAGAACAGGTAATAAGTAATCTGTCATAGTTCCACCTCAAAAATTCTGAATGGGGAAAGCACAGTGTGAATTTTCTGCAGTGTTTACTACAGCAAAAATAGGGCAGAACCCAAACTCAGTCACTACTAGAAATGAGGTGAAAGATAATGATAGACAAATTGAAGACAACAAATCAACTTAATTACTGACTTTGCTCTTACTTGTACAATGCAAAGAGAAGATGAGAATACAATAGAAATTTACAGTAGCAGTAGTTTACTAATTCACAAGTTAGTTGCTATATAGTATGAATCTCATTCTAGTAAGGACTATGAAATGGTGATGGCATAATTGGCTAATATTTCTTTTCACATAAAGTTTGAGTACGTTTCCCATGAAGTCAGAGACTGACAATAAGAGTCCAAAATCACTTAGCACAATTAATGCATCAGTGTTGAAAAATGGCAAAGTGAAAAGCCATCTGATCAATGGAAAGAGAGGAGATAACAGTCTGTTTAATAAAGACTGTTGGGCTCAGAATATTAATTCTGCTGTTTCCTTTGTCACTCAGTGACATGAGGAAAACAGAAAGAATGACCTTTTTCCAGTGGCAGTATCTGCTCTGCTTGCTGAACACCTTAGTACAGAAACTTCTCCTTAGCCTCCATCCAGATATAAGAAACCAGTTGTAATAAATTTTCATCTCAAACTCATAGTTAGGCTGCCTATTTCTTTATTTGAGATGTCATAGAATTTTGCTTCTTATTCCAGCTCCCTGCCCAACACTTCCCAGTATCTTCTGCTTATGAAATTCCACTATTCTCTTCCACTTTTCTTCTATGCTATCCATTCATGCCTAGCCCCAGGACTCCTGCTCCTTGGCACTACCATGCTACACAGCCCTTTAATTTTTTCATCAAGCCAAATCTTTGAGAGACCTACCAATGGAATACAAAATCTCTTTTCCAGCAACCAATACCTTTCATCTTTCTGGTCACCAAAATTTTTTGTTGCTGTTGATTCTTCTCCTTGTAGTACCAGGTCAGACAGAAAAAGAGAGACTTTTCTCCACTTGTGCTCCTGGAACAGCACCAGCAGCAACAAGCCTGAGTTGCACTGAGTATAAAACACATTACAAGCTTAGAGTTAGTCAAAAGGTGATTATTAAATGGCTTCTGGCAAGGGACCTTTACATATAGTATGTAACTGATCTTTCTATTTTTTTTTTTTTGAAGGAGACCCCAGATTCAAAGCTAATTTAATAATAATACAAAACCTTTAACAAGTATTTGCACAGGATAACCACAGGGTTTAACAAAGATTGTAATACAGTATGATCTGAATTATCTGAATTTTTTTCTCAGGAAATTGACTACGGATGTAAGAACTGTATTACTTGATAGTTCATTCTGTAACATATTCTTGAGAATACTATTACCATCAGGACTTAAATCAGTGTGCAATTAAATTATTTTTTTCTCTTTTAATATATTTCTACAGAGTGTTACACAAATATTTTTGAGAACAAAACAAAACAAAGGGTTAACCATTGATTTTCTCGCATCAGTCAAAGGAAATTCAAACTCTTAATTTGCACTGGCACTGTCATCTATGGTTGATACCAAGAAAACCAATTACATTTCAAGAAATAAAATCTTTCTCTACAAAAGATCCCATTTGATGGCTCTTTCTTTTCATACTGCATTAGTTCATGCTATAACAGGCTTGGCTAATAGCTGTGGGAACTTTGGATCCAAAAATATCAGATGGACTTGTTAAGAGTATCTACAGAAAAGTTTGCTGTTCTCTTTGACATTAAGAGGCATCAGATTATTCTGACTAAGCCTGACATTCCTGCTCAGGCATCCAAAGCAAACTTTTTTAAAAAAAAACAACCAAACAAAAAAACCACTGATTGAGGATACCCTGGGGAAAAAAAAAATATTTATGAGTGACAGGAAGCTGACTGCTGAAAACATACATCACACTCACTCATCTACATGCAAACGCTTCAGAACCTAGAGGGAATCTGTAAAACCTAGTTTGGTTATTAATTTTATGTTTTCTTCTGAAAACCAACTCCTCTTAGGAAGCTTAAGAGAACAAGTAGGGTACTTTTTTTTTTTTTTTTT